>JAODUH010024517.1:0-20811 GCA_027564835.1 Typhlichthys subterraneus
TGACAGCATGAGGATATTACTCAGGAGACTAGGTGGTGTAGTGCAAGTGACTTGTTTTGCCAAGCAAGAGTCAACACTTTCCATGCCTTACTGAGGAAACTGATCGGGAGGCTAGACAATTCTCAAAACATGGTGCTTTCAAACCCATGTTTTAGTACTGTACGTTACCAGTCAACTATGTGGAAAGTAAACGGTGGTATACCTAAATATTCCCTTTTTATCAATTTTTACATTTTTGATGTATGTGTTGTATTTCTGTCTGCGTTTGTTGGTTTTCTAATGGCCCCTGAGTCTCATAATAAAGTTGATGATGATGATAATACATTCTACAAACAAGAGACACCCAAGCCAAAATGTTTTGGCAAATGTATACAAAATGAATAAAATAAAGTAATAATACATGCAGTCTAACAATGGTTAGTTTTTGTGCAGCGTCAATGTAAGTTATCCGAGAAATCCCTCCTCAGACCGCTTGCTTGTGTTCACGAACATTGGCGATGAACAAATGGAAAACTGTTTGAATATGTTTGCCCATTGAGAACTCGCCTCGTGATACAGGACAGACTAACGATGAAGACTGATGCACAACTAGCTAACGCTCGGCCATCTTGCCCCAACCCCCCCAGGCAGTATACGCTGGATGTGTACCGGCTGTCGTCCATGGTGACAGAGCACGATGCCAAGAAGGCAGGGGCGGAGGTGGTGAAGCAGGTGGAGCACCCTCTGCTGAGTGGCCTCCTGTACCCGGGGCTGCAGGTGAGACAACCCCCCCCCCCCCCCACACACACACCAGCTGAAGTATGAATCATTACGGCACCTTTTAACCCAGATGTTGCTTGGCACACTATATACAGTATATATTTAAGCATGTTTCTAGGTGTGTATTTACAGCATGCATGTGGATAACCAGCTGGGGGGGTATCTAGACACTGGTGATGTCCTGAGCTCACATGAGGTTGTGTGTCTGCAGGCTCTGGATGAGGAGTACCTGAAGGTGGATGCTCAGTTTGGAGGAGTGGACCAGAGGAAGATCTTCACACTGGCAGAGAAGGTACACACACACACACACACACACACACACGTCAGTTGACACACATGTATTTAATGTCTAATCTTGTTTAATTGTGTGTCTCTGTGTGTGTCTCTGTGTGTGTGTCCGTGCACCTGCGTGCGTGCGTGCAGTATCTGCCCTCCCTGGGCTTTGCCAAGCGCTGCCATCTGATGAACCCCATGGTACCTGGGCTGACGGGCTGCAAGATGAGCTCCTCAGAGGAGGTACGCCCAAAGAGAATATAACTTAGCAGAGAGGTTTCAACGGACGCCTTCTATTTTTGGAAGGAGGGGGGTGACCTTTCACCCTTTCTTACCCAGCGTTCCATGCAAATCAATGGGGAGGTACAGGGATTTCACCATGCTATAGCCCATAATTTCTCTCTGGGGGTGATAATGAATATTAAGAGTATATTACATTAATAGCGTAACAGTGTTGTTCCAGAAGTACATTTCCCATTAATTTTCTCCATTGACTTTTCTGAAAATCCTTAATAAAATGTTTTAAGCTTGGAACCAAGCCAAACAGCTACGAGGTTGTGAATCGATGGTATATGCTCAGGTAGAAGCCACAAGTTAGTATGATATCAACCTCGTTTTAAGATAAATATGATTTATTCGCAATATCACAGATGACTACTAAAGTACCCACAATCCTAAAGTGTGAAAGCAACGTCTCTGATTGGAGGAACTGGCTATCCTCGTGATACCATCCTAATCTCACGAGGTTGTTCGGAATTTACAGTATCCTGTTAGACTAGCAACCGTTCGTGCAACACCATGGTAACTAGTGTGGTGGTGACAACATAACAAATGTATTGAAAGACTAACCGTAAACTAGGGCTGCACGATTAACCAGATGTTTCCCTGATGGACTTGTCTATAAATCCATGTGGCATGTCAGGTTGTATATTTACATACAGTATTTAATACTACAGTAAAGAGCACGTTTAAGCTTTGATATCAAAGGAAACAGAACTATAAGAGCTGCTTACTATATCACAATCGCAATATTTGCCAAACTAATCACAATTATACTTTTTGATCAAATTGCGCAGCCCTACCGTAAACCCACGTGACTAAAGATCCAAGACGTTATTCTCTCTTAGCCACTGAACGTTGCCAATCTGAAGTTGTATCTGCTGCCCACCGCAGGAGTCCAAGATCGACCTCCTTGACAGGAAGGAGGATGTGAAGAAGAAGCTGAAGAAGGCCTTCTGTGAGCCTGGGAACATCCAGAACAATGGAGTGTTGTCCTTCGTCAAGCACGTCCTGTTTCCCCTTCATGGAGGTACGGGACCCTTACTTTGCATGTAGTGCGCACGCACACACACACACACACACACACACACACACGTACATAATTTTGCGCGCACGCAAACAAACACTCACACGTACAGCATTCAGTGCGTGCGCACACACACACGTACAGCGTTTAGCAGAGGCTTTCATCATAATCGACTTACAAACAGTACGTCATCATAATATATATGACAGCATTTAGTATGTGATTGTATAAGGCCAGTGGCCAGTAGAGGCTCTCAGTTCCCAGTAAAGACCCTCGGTAACCAGTAGAGGGCGGTGTGTGTCTGTGCTTCAGAGTTCTGCATCAGGCGAGATGCCAAGCACGGTGGAGACAAGATCTACACTGTCTTCCAGGAGGTGGAGAAGGACTTTGCAGAGGCGGTATGTTACACCCTCAGCCACAACTCGTTTCCCAGCATGCCGCAGGGCTGACTGACCCCTCTGTGACCCCTCTGACCCCTGCAGATCATCCACCCGGGGGACCTGAAGGCCTCGGTGGAGGTGGCACTCAACAAGCTGCTGGAGCCAATCAGGAAGAAGTTTGAGCAGCCGGAACTCCGCAAGCTGACCAGTAGTGCCTACCCAGACTCAAAGAGTGAGCAAATACACACGCACGCACGCACGCGCACACACACACGCACAGCCCCATGTTGAGAGTGGACCACTCTAGCACACCTCTGTGTGGCGGTGTCAGCACTCCACCTGGTGGACACAGCTGGTACTGAGCATTGCTGTAGTGTAACCGTGGTAACCGTGTGTTGTGTGCAGAGGCAGGAGGCAAGGCTGCTAACGGAGGAGGAGGAGGAGATGAAGATCTGGCTCCCTCCAGACTGGACATCAGAGTGGGCAGGGTCCTCAGTGTGGAGAAGGTAGCACACGCACGCACGTGCACACGCACGCACGCAGACACACGTGCACGCACACGTCCCGTATATATCTATAGCATCTTAATAGTCCTGTAATGGTGGACTCCTCCCTCTTTTCCCAGGGGGAGGAGCAGTTACGAGGTTGTCGTCTGTTTCCATGTGAACAGTGCTATGCTGGCGTGGCCAGACCATATTCACACATAGTGAATATGGTCTGGCCACGCTCCATTGGGAAGTGTTAGCCGGTGCCGCCCCCTGCTGGTTCATGTGGAAACTATTGGACAGTGTTTAAAACAATCAACGTTTGCCTCAACTGTTTTGATCGTCTCATCTAGCTCTCTCACCATGTAGAAACACGCTTGACATCAACGTCACCTCACTACCACACCCTGACTGGACCGCCAGCATGGTGGCTGTGAAGCACTGATGCCAACAGGGTTTCCAGACTACTCTCTCAGTCAAGACAATTGAGCTGAGAGAGTAGAGGGCAGCCAGTGGCTGCGTGTCCACCAAAGCATTTTTCTGCAGCTGAAAACGCTGGTGGCTCTGCTGAAAAAGCCCAACTGTGTCAGCGCTATGAAGCGTTTTTGGAAGCGCAGCGTTTCTTTCAGCTGAGACGCTTTGGTTGCTATGGAACAGAATCTCAGTGGGAATTCATATTCATAAATGCTAGTTTGTGTTATCAACACATTATTTCATTTGTAATATTCTATACATGATTGTTCGTGTTAGTATTGTTGTGGTAGTCCGGGGATATCATCTGACTATCAACTTCTCCATTGTTGCTGTCGTTGTGTGCAAGAAGTAGGATGTGACGGTTGCTCGTAGTATTTGTCCCGCCCCTTCTCCGCTGCGATTGAGTGGGTGTGTGAGACGAGCAGCCCTCGTCTCACACCCTGGGTGGTCACTCCCTGTCCGCCAGCATCCGGACGCTGATTCGCTCTACCTGGAGAAGATTGACGTCGGGGAGGCAGAGCCCAGGACGGTGGTCAGCGGGCTGGTTGCCTACATCTCCCAGGAGGCTTTGCAGGACAGGATGATGGTGTTGCTGTGCAACCTGAAACCCCAGAAGATGCGGGGCATCGAGTCCCAAGCCATGGTGCTTTGTGCCTCAGTGTGAGTACTGTTGCTAGGAGACGGAAGCTAAACTACCCATTACCTACCAATGTGTCTCAGAGAAACTAAAGTAGTAAAGTAAATGCAATTACTGTATTCCACCACTAGAGGGTGCTGTAGCTGTGGATTTTTAGATTCTAATCTTTCATGTCCAACAAATCCTAAAAGAAAAAAACGTTTAAGCATCGCTCTCTCTGATTGGCTGGTTTCTAGCGAAGGAAACCCCAAGAGGTTGGAGCCTCTGGACCCCCCGGAGGGCTCGTCGCCAGGAGAACGGGTGTTTGTTGAAGGACACGAGGCGGGCAAGCCGGACGAGAAGCTGAACCCCAAGAAGAAAGTCTGGGAGAAACTGCAGGTGAGATACGTCTGTGGACCTTGTTAGACCTCCTCTGAGATCTACAGCCACTTGACGCGGACTCATTGACTTATGGATGTCAGGGTGTGTGTGTGCGCGCGTGCTTCACCTCAGAGTTAGAAATGAAAATGGTGAGACTGCTGACTACTTCTTCGTTTAAATCAACTATATGTAGCAGTCAGTCCTGTGTGAAGCAGAACACGTGTACGAGCTAGATGTAGCATTAGCAACGTGCAGCTAGCGGTACGAGCTAGATGTAGCATTAGCAACGTGCAGCTAGCGGTACGAGCTAGATGTAGCATTAGCAACGTGGAGCTAGCGGTACCAGGCTAGATGTAGCATTAGCTAGATGTAGCATTAGCAACGTGCAGCTAACGTACGAACTAGATGTAGCATTAGCTAGATGTAACATTAATGACGTGCAGCTAGCGGTACGAGCTAGATGTAGCATTAGCAACGTGCAGCTAGCGGTACGAGCTAGATGTAGCATTAGCAACGTGGAGCTAGCGGTACGAGCTAGATGTAGCATTAGCTAGATGTAGCATTAGTAACGTGGATCTAGCGGTACGAGCTAGATGTAGCATTAGCTAGATGTAGCATTAATGACGTGCAGCTAGCGGTACGAGCTAGATGTAGCATTAGCTAGATGTAGCATTAGCAACGTGCAGCTAGGGGTACAAGCTAGATGTAGCATTAGCAATGTGCAGCTAACGGTACGAGCTAGATGTAGCATTAGCTAGATGTAGCATTAGCAACTTGCGGCTAACGGTACGAGCTAGATGTAGCATTAGCTAGATGTAGCATTAGCAACGTGCAGCTAGGGGTACAAGCTAGATGTAGCATTAGCAACGTGCAGCTAGGGGTACAAGCTAGCTGTAGCATTAGCTAGATGTAGCATTAGTAATGTGCAGCTAACGGTACGAGCTAGATGTAGCATTAGCTAGATGTAGCATTAGCGACGTGCAGCTAACTGTACGAGCTAGATGTAGCATTAGCTAGATGTAGCATTAGCAACGTGCAGCTAACTGTATGAGCTAGATGTAGCATTAGCTAGATGTAGCATTAGCAACGTGCAGCTAACGGTACGAGCTAGATGTAGCATTAGCTACATGTGTTGACACCAGGCGTGTTCTGCGTTGTTCCTCGGCAGGCCGACCTGAGGGTGTCTGAGGCGTGTGCGGCCCAGTGGAGAGACCGGCCCCTGATGACCATGCTAGGACCGGTCACGTGCAAAACGCTGAAAGGAGCTAACATCAGCTAACGCCTCCGTTCCCCCTGCTGATGGTGCACTCTCGTCACCGTGGCAACGACAGGATCGCATTGGCTCATAGGACAAACAGGAGGGATGGGGGATGGGGGATGGGGGGGGGGGGGGGGGTGGTGTTAGACACTTGACAGCTGATAGACACTTGACAGCTGATATGTCTTGCTTTGACGTGTACAATAAAAATTGGCAATTATTCCAATTCCAATACCAATTAAACTAATAACATCATGAGATCCATTTGAGATTTTACCAGGAAGAATCCACTGTCATTGATTCACATATTGTCCAGAATTGATCAATTGCATGTAACCAAACCTGGTTAAACATGTATATCATAAGACCGAGAAAGTAGAAGTCTCTTGACCTACAATGTCTCAGGGGTTTGAAAAGGGTATTTCATGTTCAGTGTATTTACTGCTATCGAATACGTCAATGTGCCAGATTCATGATAGCATGGTGTAATTTTGGTGGGGTAAAGACCAATAAAACAATGCTAAACTTTGTTAGATTTGGGCGTTTCACAAAAATCATAGTCTCTTCAATGTAATTTTATCAATCTGCTATAGGGAATAAATGCTAGAAGGATTCAGTGTTTGGTGCCCTGGTTTTGAATCAACATGATAAACAGTTGACCACAATTTTATTCAAACATACAGCTTGCATACATCTACACAAATTGATGCAAATTGACAATTTTACTTTTATTCACAGAAGTAATACCTGTACATAATTTACTTTTCGTCATCAGATACATTTTGTGACTGAAGATTTTTGGGTGTTTTTTTTTTCCATCCAATTAAACTGCTTGGCCTGATGTTAGAAGGAATATAATTTGTGTAATAACTGACATTACCTCCAGCGTATCATTAAATTGAACCAGTCCACATTCTTGGTCCCAAATGTAAAAATAAAATATTTTAAAAAAGATATTGAAATTGAAACGTGAATATCTTTATGGGTATTGCGACAATTTGGTAAAAGAATCGTGAATAAATAGGATGCTGGAAGCCCTGTTCTACTAAAACTACTGAATACTGTAGAACATGTTTAGTTGAAGGTTTGTGTCGAAGCAGCTATTTATTTTAAATGTATTTCTACAGTTAACCTTAAACAGTAAATATCAGGTCTTCTTACATACTGTGGCTTGGTGAAAGTGCATTTTTTTGTTGGAGAATGGCAAAAACTTGTTTTTGTGAATGTGCAACCCTTTACCCCTTTCCAGCAGAACACCGCAGACAAAAAGCAACAAAGCCAATAAATATATGTATATTCTGCTGCTGCCAAGTGCTAACCTAATTAACAATAGAAGGTGCTCCTTTTTAATGTATAATCTTGTACACACCCTATTATTTGCTGTTTCATCCTGAAGGGCTTTGGAGAAGAAGGAAGAAGTTAAGTTTAGAAAAATACTCCACAATAAAGCTTTGATTAGAAAAAGAGTACATGTTGCACATTTGTACATTGCATAAATGCGTAGGAAGGCCGGCGGGCTAAGGCTTCTGGAGAAGGAGAACTTAAGTGTGTGGTGGTGTTTCTTCCAGCTGTCAGCTTCAGTCTTTGCTCTTTCACCAACACAGATGCTCAAAACAGTGTTTCTATAGAATCAGGTGTCACTGTTGTAGCTGTGGAAGGAGGGAGAAGAGATGTTCTGTCACATAAAACCACCCATTTGATGTGAATATGAGCTGACTACAGCAGAGTGGTATCTGCATTATATAGCAGCCTACATATATAGCGTAGCCTATATCTAGCTGTGTGACTGCAAATTATCTAGTATGTGTTAACAGTATGTCATGTATTATATAGTGCCTACACCTATAGCAGTAGGGGTGTGTGTGTTTGTGATACAGTACAGCAGTGGGTCTCAAAGTGGAGGTTGGTAGACATAGCGAAGGGGTACACAAGATTTTAATTAAACCTTTATATTACCAGGAAACGCTCTTGAGATTGAAAATCTCTTTTTCAAGAGCGTCCTGGGATTAGATGATTTCAGAAGTGAAATAACAATTTATTGATTAATGATTAGAAATAGCATATTTTAGCCATACTTGTTATCAAAATAACTCAAATAATATTACGGCTGTAATGCTTCTACCACCTCTAGGGATAGCAGGGTAGCATATGGCATGAGCTCCCAACACTTTGGGAACCCCTGCAGTACAGTCTAAAGAGTTACAGTGGTTCCTGAAGAAGGTATTTCCACTGCATCTGAGCAGCATCTGTCATTGTTAACTTACTTGTCTTCTCTGTCAGCTCGTGCTGCAGTTCCCCGCTCGCTCCAGCATCCGGCGTCACCTTTGCCGACCAAACGGGAACAACAGGCCGTATCTGCGGAGGACCGGATGAGCTCAGATGCACTGGTTTCCTAGCGACAGGTGGCGGAACTTTGTCCGATCTTGTCAACGTGCCATTGGGCAAAGCGGCGGCAGCCTTGGATCCGTCGGAGACCTGCATGAGCTCCGTCACCAGACTCTGCCTGAGGCTTGGCCGGGTGTCGACGGAGGAGGAGGATGTGGTGCCCGGAGTTTCCATGACGACCCTTTTGCTGTTCCTCGCAAAGATAAAGCTGGCGGTGGACGCGGGTGTCCTGTGCACGTCCGTGATTTCTGACTCGCTCATTGTGCCGACACGGGCCGGCGATCGCACGCCACAGGGCCGCGCCAGGAAGCCTCCTCTCGCAGACATAGCTGCCGTCTTCATGCGGATCGCCTCCTGCAAGCGCACGGAAGGGGGTGCGTTCTGAGCGGTGGCGGGCTCTTTCGCCGCTTGGGGTGGGAATTGCAGAGAAAGAGACTTGCGGATGGGCTTTTGTGGAACGCTGTGAATCGTGTGGAGGCGGGTCGGGCTCGAGACGAGGCCGTTCTTCTGAGGCGGCTCTCCCGCGCCCGCTGACTCACAGCCATCTTCCGAAGGAGCGCTATCCTGACCCTCGACCACGCCGACCGATCTGAGACGCACCATTTGGAGCAGGGAAGGGGTGACCAGGGGTATGTTGGCGTCTTCTTTTGGAAAGGGGGCACTTTTGTGCCGGGACAGGAGCTCTTTACTCCGGGAGTCGCGGTTCCCAAGGCTGGGCTGCCTTCTGAAATTCACACCAGGAACTTGGACCTGGACTGGCGGAGGGGATGCTTGTGGGACACTGGCTTGAGGTGGAGATGGGGAGGCAGAAACACGAGGCTCAAGAGAAGCATGAACCTCAGTTTGCATAGAAGAATCTGTGAAGTCGCCACTGGGGTGCACTGGAGGACTTTCCACTGGAAGATGGGGGATGCCCTCTGGCAAAGAAGGACAGTTGTGTAATGATTTGTCTCCACCAGCGGGGTGCGCCACTGAGCTCGTACCACCCAGAAATGGTGGAGGCTCGCCAACGGTCAGGTCGGCACATTCGTCATCTGAACAACTCACGGCTGCTTCTTTGGTCGAAGCTTCCGCTGCTATGGCGACAACACTGGACCGGCTCGGGAACGCGGTGTCCTCAGAGTGACTGTCCACCACATCTGGCATGAAGGGAGGCGGAGGCAAAGGAAAGTCATCCATCTCATCCTCGCCGCCGAATGCATCATCCGTTTCTTCCAGAAGAGTAGTAGGAGGAGGAGGTGGTGGTGGCCAGCAAGACTCTACAGAGGGGATCTCCCCTTCCAGAATCCCCTCCAGCGCCTCGGTACATATAGTGGGAGGAGATGTCTTGCCAGGGGGCTCCGTACGGTGGTAGGAGGGGGGAGGGGAAGGTGGAGGGGAGACCTTAAGACCTTTGAGGGTGTCGACAGAGAGCGTATGCTGCTCAGATTGGATCCCTCCCCTGTCCGTCTCGCTAAAGTCTTCCGAGCCGTTCTGCCGGGGTTCCGGGATGCCGGAGCAGTCCTCCTTGGCTGGATGAACCTCTATGGTGATGCCAGAACACACAGTCGACTGCTGCAACCTGTCTGACCTCTCCCTTGGGAGGACCGATGGCTCCAATCTGGGGGGAGCCGCCGTGGGTTTCTTCACAAGCAGAGGAGGCTCCTTGTTGGTTCCTTCCTCCAGCTCTAGTGTTCTTTCTGTGTCCTTGGCGCTGTCTCTCTGCATCTGAACGTTTTGACTGCCTGACTCCGTGCGGGCGCCTCCTGAAACAGCTGCTGCTGCATGTTGGGATGACAACAGCGGTGAACCCACTTCTTCTATTGCCATCTGCAACTCTTCCCAGCTGGCCTTGACCTGGCCCGCAGTCGTGCCCGTATGCGTGGGCGTGCCGCACAGGAGTGCCACGGTGTGGCTGTTGTGTGCCCATGCCTCCGGCGGCGGCGGGCAGGGCGCCCTGATTTTGGGAGGAGGCGGAATGTGGAACCGCTTCCTGAGAGCCGAGCCAGTAGCCGGCGGCAACGGAGATGGAATGCAGTTGGGCGGAAGGGTCCCCAGCCCCTCTCCCTGTGCTTGCTGAGGTGGTCTTTTGTTGCCGTTTGTCACTGCCACCTCCTGAACGACAGGCTCGGAGGTCCCGGATGAGAGGGAATTGAGGGAGGGGGACGGGGAAGCATCCGCGGATGACGTCTGAGAATCGGACCGCTCCGGTTTTCCCGGCACCTTGGCCTGTCTGCCCGGCAAGGCCATAGAGAGGCCCTTCTGGGACATGGTCGGTGTGCCGCTCTGGCTGGAGTAGCCGCTGGAAGGGGACATGGTCCTTTCAAACTTGACCCCCTCTTCCTCTTCCGAGGTCCTCTGAAGAGGGGGGGCACCGCCGTGTTCAGAGGGGGGAACCAGTGGTGCCCCCAGCCCGCTGGAGGAGGTCTGTGGGGGGCCATGGGAGCCGGGGGGACCCAAACATCTGGAGCCATTTGGAAGACCTGAGCCGCAAGCGGGAGCCGTAGCAGCTCCGGGCTGCGATGAAGCCCCTTCTTCTGCGGAGACCTCCGCGACATCTGGCGGATCTGTGGATCTCCTGCCGATCTGGTTGCCGTGCAGGGAGTTGATTCTCTGCGGTGGTGCTGGGGGCAGCTTGCTCTTCATCACTGACAGGCTTCGGGTGAAGGACTTGCTGTTCTTCACGATCTGCTCAGCAGAGGGCGATGCCTCAGGCCCGCCTCGGCTGGCCCGGCTTCCCGCGGAGGAAAGGTTTGACGTAACTGTCTCAGACGACGGCGAGCGGCTCCTGTGAGAGCCCGAGGCAGCTGCGGGTCTTTGTAAGCAGTTGTCACAGAAACTGTTCCCTCCGTCGGACCTCGCGGAGGAGGCGGGGCTAGCTGACCCTGACGAGGACCCTGACCCAGGGCCGGCCCTGCTGCTGCTGATGGGGAAGAGGGCCAGGATGGTACCACGGTCGATCTGGATGACGTCCACGGAGGCCGGCAGCACGGCGTTGGGGATGATCCGGGACAGATAAGGGGCCTGCGGGGAGATGGACATGACCGGGCCCTGGATGCACATGGAACACACATGGACGCCCGTGAACACACATGAATGCACGGGAACACGCTTGGACACCTAAGCACGCAGGAACGTGCACACACAAACACACGTAGAACACGTGAAGACACATGAACACATGTAGAGCACACGTGAAGACACATGGACACATGAACACACGGACACATGTAGAACACACGTGAAGACACATGGACACATGGACACAGGGACACATGTAGAACACACACGGACACACGTAGAACACGTGAAGACACATGGACACACGGACACATGAGAACACGTATGAAGACACATTCTTTGCTAAGGACACCATTACTCCACTATATCTTATAGAAATCAGTTGTTTGCTATTTTAACTTTTACTCATGTTTTGAATATTATCTTTAAGCATGAACAAAAACAACAAAACTGTAGATTATTGTGTGGTTTCTGAACAATAGCAAGGCTATATGCTATCATTGTTAGTGCGCCACCTAGCTAATGGCTCTGACCTGGGGTTCCTGTAGCTGACCAGGCCCGGTGGGAGGGCTGGTGGTCCCGGGGACAGCCAGAGACTTGGGTCTGGAGGTGGGGGGCAGCCTGGCCCGGAGCCCCTGGTGTGTGTGGAGGGCTCCCCCTGTTGAGGCTCCACCACGCGCCTCCGGAGAAACACAACCACACAGTCACAACCTAGCAACCACACAATAATAGCCAGTAGCAACCACACAGTCACAACCTAGCAACCACACAATAATAGCCAGTAGCAACCACACAGTCACAACCCTGACTCTGTAAAAGGGAACACAAAGTGGTGCAGACCGCACCACACAACATTATCCCAGCCTTGGGACATTCAGTGGACTGAATGTTTAATTAACTTGTTCACTGGACGACACGTTTCCTCAAAAAGTAAAAAAAAAAGCTCTTGAAATACGTTCAAGGTTTGCTGCGTTTTAATGGGCGTGGCGATGATGTTGCTCAGCGACATTAATGTGCTTTGATCTAGTTATTTTAAATATCAACAAGCTTTCTCCAGCATCACTGACTCCACCTTTAAATGACCCTCACCTCCAGGTCTGACAGGTTCACCCGCACCCCACCCTCATGTGCCTGCAGGGGGTCTCCGTCGATGGTGGGGATAACAATGAGGCCCGGTTGGTCACTGTCGGGAAGGTGGGTGGAGCTTCTGTGCTGCTCTGAAAGGAGAATGAATTCAGCGATTCTAAGATAAAAATATGTCCTCGCAGTGCGCTATCTTACCGTTCTCTGTGGATAAATGATCTGGTACTTCTACACAGAAGTAAATCCGTAAATATAAACAAAGTGGAGAACACCGCTCACAATAACTATATATATATATTTTTTTACTGCATTGTTAAGAGTACGAAATCCAAGCATTTCATTGACATAACTTAACTCCGCCCTGCAGTTATGTAGGGCGGAGCTTCTGAGGAAGCATCCTATAGCATTTAATGGAGAAGTGTTTTTAATTTGAGTTCAAATGTTAGCACGCGTTCTCGAGAACGATAGTATACAGTATGAGAACCTGTACTAAACTGTTCATTTCAAAGCGGAATCATTTCTTACTGTAAACCACTAGTGGAATACGAGAGCCCTGGGATTTTACCGCCCGTATCAATGTAGACTAGGACACATTCGAATACGGTAACCTGTTATCTGCCTCGCCACCATGATCAAAGCTACGCTTTCACATGTGAATTACTGCAGCTGCAGCAGAAAGACGTGAAGAAAATATAAAGTTCTGCCAGAACATTCAAAACAATCAGGCCGGTGCATCTCTCCACCAGGGGGAGCGTGTGCTCACAGACACATGTACCTGCTGTACACGTGTTCCTCCACCAGGGGAAGCGCGTGTCTCGTTCAACTGCAAACTAACATACTGATCTGATTGTCTCCTGGATGAACGTAAATGTAGTGTAGCTTAACAGACGCTCCAGGAGCAGCTGTGGTGTGATGCTGAGGTCCAGGGGAGGACAGAACACACACCGAGCTCTTTGTGGACCTGCTGGGGTATCCCCATGATGGTAGTCCTCCTGGTTCTCCTCCTGACCTTCTCTGATGTCCTGACGGGGTTCAGGGGCTTGAAGGTGGAACCTGGAGCTGCCGAAGATGTTTCAAACAGTTATACAGTGTGTACAGTAAGACACACTTAATGTACACACAGACTGACACAGACTACCTTGGCAGGTGGGCACAGGCCGGGCAAACGAAACCGAGGTTGTCGTGGGAACACGGGAGTTCCCAGAGTCGATGCCGGATTCCAGGGAACCATCCTTAGTGCGCAGATCCTGGATAGTGTCTGTTGACTGCAGAGGAGCGCACACAGGCACACACACACACACACACATTCCCATTGTGGATATTGCATCTGTCAACGCTCCATTGGGAAGTGTTTCCACTGTTTTGATCACCTCATCTAGCTCTACCACCATTTAGAAACGTGCTTGACTTGATGAATACTCTTGGTTAAGCTTGACTTCATGGCCTGCCTGAACTAACACTTAAATGAATCAATAACTATCACAAACAAGCATACAAACAACAGTAGCAAACATGGTCCCAATGAAAACTATGTTGTACAAATACATTGCATATTCGGAATTAAATACTTTTTTTTTTTTAGATGTTCTCTGGTATTGTAGCAGCTCTACTGTACATCAACCGCCCGAGGGCCGTTTTATGAAGCCTGTGTCTGGGCCAGCAACTTACAGAGAGGCTGTTCTGGTCTAGAAGGTTCCATCCATTCTTGTGTTCTGTGTGAGAGAGAGACATGTCACACACAGCAGACATGTCTCCTACTGTCTGTATGTAAATATATGTCTGTATACCGTGTGTGTCTAAGCAGTGATAATAGGGATGCTGTATGCGTGTAAACGTGTGTGTTTGTGTGTGTGTGAGAGATAGAGAGAGAGAGAGAGAGCGAGACACTGACTGGGAGAGAGAGAGAGAGAGAGAGAGAGAGAGACTGACGGGGAGAGAGAGAGACCTTGCAGCAGCAGCATCTCCTCCAGCCCTTCCTGAGCTTCAGTGTGGAGGTCCTGGAGGTGCTGAGGTCGTCTGGCCTCCATGAACACGTTCTCCTGCCGCTGTTGTGAGGCCCGGTAATGGACCTCCCCCAGGTCCACATGGTCCCCATGGCCCCTGGGACCTGCTGCAGGGGAGAGCTGTGTTGTTATGGGATGCCTGCTAGTGCACCTATTTTTATTATTATGGGCATTGATGCTGATTGGTCAATCAGGAGGCTCAGCCTGCTCATTGTGTCCCCCAACGTAGCAAAGATACGTGGGATTTGTTGAAATACTGGTTGTGACGTTGTGACGGTTGACACTGGTGCTCACTGTCACCTGGGGAGGTGTGCGTGTGTGTGTGTGTAAGAGAGAGAGAGCGAGAGAGAGAGAGAGAGAGAGAGAGAGAGAGAGAGAGAGAGCGAGAGAGAGAGAGAGAGGCAGTGAACCTAGACAATGGTCTCTCCTGTGCGGCAGCGCGAGAAGTTTCTGTCCGTTGAAAAATTGACACTCACCGCTCCAAGAGCTGGTCGACTCTCTGGAGGCTTCCGCAGAACGCATTTACTGTTCCTCGGTACAGCTGCAGCAGACCACTGTGCACGTGCACATATGTACATGTATTATGCAGGTACCGTGCGTGTACGTCATGCGCTGGAGCTTAGCAGTAAAGCTCTGCGCTGCAGGACCCCTGCTGAGAGTCTAAGCAGTGTTTTGGGGAGGGAAGGATGGAATCCGCTCCAGTACAATCCCTGTGGAGCTATAATCCCTGCAAGCAACCTTGATCTGCATCCCTTCATGTGTGTGTGTGTGTGTGTGTGCCACTAAAAGCAGGGTTAGATATTCTCGAGAACGCTTGCTAACTTCAAAACTATATTCCTCTGCAGCGCTGCCTCACACATCATAACTCACTGAAGCAAAGCGTAGTTGGGGAGACCGGGGGCAGCTGTAACGGGGCAATTCACACTCAATTCCTCCAATCAGAAACAAGCTAGAGGGCAAACAGACTCTGCATATGCCAAATAATAATAATAATAAACTTTATTTGTATAGCACCTTTCATACACAATGTGCCACTCAACATGCTTTACAGTTAAAAACATTTGAACAAAGGATGAAGGGAACAAATGCAATTAAACAAAAAAAAAAAGAAACTATGAAAAACTAGGTAAAAGCCATGAAAAAAAATAAAAAAAATAAAAAACATTATTGTATTGGAGTTTGCTGGGAATCTAACCCACCGGGACTCCAACCCAGGCGTTTGGTGGGATACTAACCCACCAGTACTCCAACCCAAATATTCCACCCAAATTATTTACATTTGAAATAAGATTCTCTCAATGCTGTGGGATAAAGAGCATGTGTACGCACCAGATTGTTTTTTCAAAACGCACCAAGAATGGTAAGATGTGAAATGCAAGGAGATATTTGCTGAATTAACAAAAAGTGTATTATCTCACAATTAGCTTGCAATAGCTGCCTGTACCTTTAAAAAGAACCCACCGTTTGTCAAGAAGGTCACTACTAATAACACCTACTAAGAGTAGCTGAACATGTATCAAACGACCAATGAGTGCATGTTCTTTCATTGGCTGCTAACGCACACACACGTAACATCTTCCCCTTCTACTGTATCTCCCACGCAACTCCAAGACAGCCTGCAACGTCTAGCTGTCAGCTGAAGATAGAATACCTTGGAGTATTGGAGGAGGTGGAGACCGCCTGACTCACCCTTCCTCTTGAAGAGAGACAGCAACGAGGAGACGCTCAGGTAGACCACCATGATGGACGGACACAGGCATTACTCCACCTGTGGTGGTGTCATGGAGGACCTGCCGCTCTCAACCCACAGGGCAGGCTGACAGACCTGTCTGTCAGCCTGCCCTTGTCTGAATAATTTGGGCCAATCAGATGCACCAGAGCCAGCCAGCCTATCCCAACTAATCTCTCCCCCTCTCTCCCCCTCTCTCTCTCTCTGTGTGTACTCTATTGTCAGATGAATACAATTCCCTCAGGAGAGAGTCTAACTTTGGCTTTCCTTTCAAGGCACACACACACACAGACACGTGTACACACACAAACACACGTGTACATACACACGCATGTACACAAGCACAAAAGTAGCTTCTACATATTGAAGACTAAAACAGAACTCCTCAGACTACATGAGGGTCTGCCCCCACCCCTTCCCCCAACGGTACACTTAATTATGCGCATAATAAATAAGCCGTCCTCAAAAACAAGGGTCAAGGAATGCTCTCTCGTCACCCAGTCCGTGCAATCCACCTGCCCCCACGCACACGCACACGCACACACTCAATTCCTCCGCGTCAACGAAAGACTAACTGGCATATGTTGATTTCATGCTAAATCTCATCACGTCTAGAATAACCCAATTAGAATTCATCTGCTCAACTGAACCAATGTACCATTTTGTTCGTGTTGCTATTTACAGAGAACTAGCGTGAAGCAAGGAGACATTTTATGAATTTAACAAATAACATTATTTGCTTACAATCGCATGAATCCACAGCCATTCCCTCCTGTTCAACAGAGTTCATGTGATTTTATTTATCTCCACCAGAGGGAGGCAGAGGGAGGCTTGAGAAGGAGGATGTTAACTGAAGACATAAACAACAGCTGGGACACACCCACGCACACATTCAACGCGCACACACACACACACACACACACACACACTCAACACAAACACACACACACACATACACTCAACACAGACACACACACACTCAACACAAACACACACACTCAACACAAACACACACACATACACTCAACACAGACACACACTTGTGTGCACAAACACACACTCCCACACACGCGCCTGCGCACACACAATACACACACACTCACAATTTACTTATTGGAGAAAGTAAGAATGATATCACATAATTGATATTAGGTCATCTCATCCCATGTCCTCAGCTCACCCTCCCACACACACACAGAGAGAGAGAGAGAGAGAGAGAGAGAGAGAGAGAGAGAGAGAGAGAGACTATGAGGTTACATGGTCTACAGAGGTAGAGAGAGAGAGAGGTAGAGAGAGAGAGAGAGGTGGGGGGCTGGTCCGTGGCCCAGGGTCACAGCTGACCTGCAGGTGCATCATGAGAATTCTACAGGCAGGAAGTGACAAATCACCTCCAGCATCTCTGCACCCACAGCCAGCCATGAGCAATCAATAACAGATCGTCTTTCACTGCCAAAGAGGGAGGGAGAGAGATCATACCATAGATGCATCCTCTGGTGCAATTCATTACTTAAAGGTGTAGGTGAATGTAAGATAATGCACTTTTTTGTCACATTCACCAATTATCTCCTCGTAGTCCGCTAGCATACTGATCTGTGTGTGTGTGCTGAAAGAAGGACCTTTATCAGCCCAGGCACATGTAAATAGGAACATAGACAACAATGCCTTATGCTTCGAAATGTGTTTCCAATGTGTCAGAGCTTCTGAGGGAGTTTGCTCTGAGCTCGCAGTTAGCAGGCGTTCGACTAAACCTGCCTTTATGTTATTTAGCCTTATAATATCAAATATGAAATATAAAATGCCTGTACGTGAAGTACATGAACTAGATATGAGGGAACTTAACGGCATATTATGCGATTGTGTGTCATTTTGATATGACATATGGGGTGGTGGGGGGGCAACCAACAACACATTATCCATCACGTCATAACTATCAAAATCAATGTACTTTCCTTCCTTTCCTACGATAGACAGGAGCCTTTTTATGTCAAGGCTGGGAACCTAGACTGTCCTACACAGACCATTATCCACGCCCTAACAATCACACAGACACAGAGTGCATTGTTCTGGAAGCTGATATGAGCAGTGTTTATGTGAACGGTCATCTCTCAAGGTGAGGCTGCTCTGCTCCTGCCAAGAAACCTGTTTCTCCTCAACGCAGCACAAACCCAGAATGACACGGGACGTTGGTCTGCCCCTGTAGAGCGATCTCCTCCTGCTTCACACGCTGCTGTGCCCCGGTAACATGTTCATATTTTAACATCTGTGTTTCAAGCTGCTGTGAGTTTGGATGCACAGTGTAGAGTGACGGAGAACATCGCTGAGATTCAGACCGAAACGATGTCGTAACGCTGGTTGATTTCAACACAACATGAGTGGTGATCCTCTCTGACTGTGAGACACAGAGGAACACTGACACAGGAACATAGCTATCTATGGCTTCTGTCTTCTCTCCGTCATTTGCTCATACATCTCTCTCCCAACATTACCGACCTCCGGTTGTCTCCGGCACGACCGGAGGTTTCATGGGTGCTGTCACATCCTCTTCACTGTGATTTATGGTAGTCTTCCTCCCTATAGCTAGATCAAGATCTAGATTCACATCAACACGCAAATGGCCATATCCCTCACATGATGGAGCAGTTATGCTAATGTCCATACGGTGTGGTTTATCACGTACGCTGAACCTGTCTCTATAGAGGTCAGCCTACTGTATATCTGAATATACTGTATATGTGTAGCTCTCTCTCTCAAATACAAACCAGGTTGATTGGAGCATCTCCTTTGTGGAGTGTGTGTGTGTGTGTGTGTGTGTGCTGGTCATATTTTAACTAGCAGGATGAGGCTGGGCAGCTCCATTAACTCAAAGTGCCCCAGTATGTAAATAGCTCTTTGCGTGTAGTCGTAAGCATTGTTCCCAATACGTAGACAGCGTTCACAACTGCTCCCTGCTGTTATTACGAACGTCTTGCTCTAGATCTGTCTCGTGTGAGGTATGTGTCTCAGGCAGGTCAGACGCACAGACACCAGTAACACTGTTCTTAGTATCGCTATGAGCTCTCACCACATCTGCCTGTCTTGCACTCTATGACACGCACACACGCGCGCACGCACACACACACGTGCGCACATAAAAAACTCTGAGAAAGATGGAAGGGAGCACTAGAGAGAGAGAGAGACAGAGAGAGAGAGTAGGAAAGAGAGAGAGAGAGAGAGAGAGATAGAGGGGATAGAGAGAGAGAAAGAGAGAGAGAGAGAGAGAGAGAGAGAGAGAGAGAGAGAGGGAGAGAGAGAGAGAAATACATCTTGTAAAATAGTTCCAAAGTTACAATGATCTTTTCGGCCTCATTGGAGGATAAGATCTAGGGGTCCTACAGTATATTCCTGAGTAAGAAGTCATATGTGATTTGGAAACTAGAAGATTGACTTGACCAGTTGCTGAGTTGGTGTTAATAAAACAACAAGCACTTAATGACAAATAGTGGTTTCTTCTTAGTAATTAAGCCATGACAAGCCTGGATTATTGCCATAATACTATAAACTGTACCTGGAACAAAGAAGATCTTTACTGTAACATGTTTGGCCTTCACATTCACAACAGGCAAGATCTCAGTGCCACGGTGAAGACCATTGTGTGACCTTCCCAAAATGTCTTCTTTCTTTTTTGCTGGAAACAAGACTCAACAGCTTCACTTCTCATGATTCAGTCACACGTAGATGGTGTAGACGAGAAACTAGGACAAATATTTACATGAATAGAAATGAAACAACAGAGAGTGTTTTGGCAGGTTTCATGAATACTGCAGTAAGCTGTGAGGTCCACAAAGGCTCTCTCTCACACACACACACACACACACACACGCACACACGCACACACACACACACACGCACACATCCTTATAGGAATCACACCCAACATATTAGGAAAGACAGACATTGGTCTGTGTTCAAGATAGACAGCATGTATTAACACACACACACACACACACACACCAGAGATAGAGCAATAATGCATACAGTTGTGCGTGTGTGTGTGTGCATGTGCATGTGTGTGCGTGTGTGTGAGCCGTGTAGCTTGGCCTCCTTCTTCTAATCTAATTGGCTGGTGATGCAGGAAGCAGCTGAACCAGGATGACAAAGGCCTTTATTCAGGGTCCACTGGAGGCCTGCTTAGGTCAAGTGACACTCAGGGACACGCCCCCTGGTCATGTGACATGAAAGGCCACGCCCCCTGGTCATGTGACACACACGGCCACATGCGTTCAATCATCTGCCCCACCGGCAGCGTCTCAGAAGCGGAGCGTCTTGTTGTGTTTTGTGTGCGAGTTTCCATAGCAACAAACCAAACCGAAATTATGAGTTCTGTCTGACTGGCAGTTTGTCGCTTTGAGAAGCGTCTCACAGAAGCGCTGTGAGACACCAAAGGCCACGCCCCCCGGTCATGTGACACTCAGGGCTCCTATGAGCACATTGTACATCTACATGAAGGTCACCAGCTATGTTGCTTTTGGTTTTGTCAAGCAGGTGAAGATGATAATGCAATAATACATAAATATTACTTTAAAAAAAATGTCTGGTTTAAATTATTAAACTATTCATCTCAAAAGGGTTATTTAAGGGGCTGTCCTGTCTCCAGAGGGTTATTTAAGGGGATGTCCTGTCTCCAGAGGGTTATTTAAGGG
>JAODUH010024528.1:0-24315 GCA_027564835.1 Typhlichthys subterraneus
GGTCTCTTATGTGACGTAGTGCTGATGAAGAGGCTGAGACTAGAGACGGTCTCTTATGTGACATAGTGCTGATGAAGGGAAGAGGTTGAGACTTCCGTCGGCGAGAATCCAGCCTGGGATTCAGAGAGAAAACCCCTAGCAGGAACCATGGCAACCATTGCGGCCGGTTAACTATAGTAAGCCTCGACAGAAGGCTGATTAAATGTTATTATTGCAATATGTCAAACTCTCCTGTGTGAATAAACATCCTGTTTTTGTGGGGAAAACATGGAGCATACTCTGATGTTCTGGACATTACTATAGCGACACTTTAGCCTTCCATAAGCCTCCCATAAAAATTCATTATGCTCACGACCAGGAGTAGCAGTTATTTGGGCGCACGCTAACTGGAAATGTTTTGAATACCTGCCAGACGATCCTTCTGCAAGATTAGAAAACATTCTGGAGGTTCACGTGCTCTGCACTGTGGTGTGTTTGTGTGTGTGTGTGCGTGCGCGTGCATATTCCAAATGGGCTCACCTAGAACCTCACTGAGCAGCAGCCCTGCAGGAAGACAAGCATTGTGCACGTAGATCTCATTAGCCGTGTGCAAACTGTCCAGGACAGCATACAGATGCCAGGTGCATCGTGGGCCTGGGAAACCAATATTGTCCTATTAAGCCCTGTATGATGCAGAGGAGCTCACAGCCTTTTGTGGCTTTGAGGAGCACCTTCGTTCACCTGAGCCTGCATTCCTACTGACGCGTCAGAGCAGGGCGTTCTACATTTGGGCAGAACATCCAGGAGCTGTATTTAAACCAGTATTCTGATGCATATGCTGCAAACCGTTAAGCAGGCAGCTTGGTGCCTTGCGCAAAGGCACTCAGAGGGGCACACTGAGCCTGCTTGTCTCAACCAAGCGGCAACCTGCAGTGCTGATAAATGATTACAACGCAGAAGTGCTAACACCCTGCAGTTCATGGAATGGCCAGTTGAGGTTGACTGCAAAAGGAGAGCCAGTCCCCATAGACTCTCATGTCATTCACTAATTCCATTTATTTTAAGCAGTAGCCAACTTATTTTTTATCAGCCTGCTGTCATTTAGTTTCCCAAAGAAGTCAAAGTTTGTTTACTGTTTGATTGGGTTATTGGGTTGGATATCATTGGGTTATCAAGACCTAGCAGGTGATGTCAATCAAAATACCGCTCCTGTCAAATAGACAGGTTTTGACGCAGTTAGCGAAGGCTGTGTCCCAGGCTATAAGCATGTAAAGGGTGGCACTGCCAGACTAGTGCTCCCCTGAGAAAAAGAATATTAGCTTAAAATCACTGACTACCTTTATTAAGATGTCAGATGTTATGTTATATATATTTAACAGTATCTCACCCCATATGAGTACTTATTTCCTTTACTTTTAAATCTGAAAGGAGACCGTACTGAATACTCAGAGCTTCCACTTCTTGTAACTCCTAAATAAAACACTAGAAATTGTCTAAAATGTGATGACACTATAGCTATACTTTAGTTTAGATCTACTCTCTGGAATGTTCATGTTATTCACTTGAACATGCTGTTTTAACTGCTTTTTATTCAAGATGCCTTTCAGTCAATAGTTTTGTAAGGTTCATCTTAATGTTGTTCTAAAATTCTCTACATTGTGTTGGACTGCTCTGATATTTACACATTCACTGGGAGAATTGAGAATCTGAGGGCATTTGCTTTCTTATTACTGTAAAAGGCTGTTGCACTAATTTACAATCCGGCAAGTGATTGTGGTGCTGAAAGGATGCACCACAATGGAACACCACTCACTGCCAGACCTCCCTAAAAATGCCAAATATTGATATTTCTATGAGTAGAGTCTAGGTATCGAGCCAGATTAGCTACTAGATATTTAACCAGACCTTCTTATTACCTTTCATTTATCAGTTGTCCCCTAACTACTCCTCTGTGCCACGTGGGGGTTAATTTTGTAAGAACAATGCCAGTGTAAACACTGAACACAATGTTTATCCACCACAGGTCCTGCCTGTGTAATTACTTATCTCAGTGTTAATACAGCATGACTACATAGTAGTGTTACATGTCATAACAGCCATTACTAAAATTAATATGAAATATCAGTATGATAAAAAACAGAAGATATAAACAATAAAGTAGCACAAGCAACAAACTTTAAAGATTGGCAACGTTAAACACTTCCCCAGTGAGATCCCCTGCATCAGAGGTCAGAATGTCCGTGTGGTTTATTTGAGAAAACCGTAACTCGTAGCGCCACCGGGAATCACTTCCTGGTTCCACCACACCTCACCAGACCACATAACTACCCGGGGGGGATTGGCAGACTCTGCTACCACCAGGTTATCAGATGACTTTAATTATTCATCATGTACTATGAAGGCTGAGCAGTGTGTGTATGTGTGTGTGTGTGTGTGTGTGTGTGTGTGGAAGGGGGTAATGAACATATCTTCTTCTGGACATCAGAGGAAGAGGAGAAGGACAAGGTTTCTGTCTCAACTGTGATTGATTGAGGGCAGAGAATGACTGAGACACTTTGTCTTTTCATCACCGCTCTCCCTCTCTCTCTCTCTCTCTCTCTCTCTCTCCCCCCCCCCCCCCCTCTCTCTCTCTCTCTCTCTATCTCTCTCTCTCATCCCAGGCCAATTGTTGTTAGGCTGTACACAATAATAAACTGAGTTATAATCACAATCCTAAAAGAGCTTGCCTGTCAGAGAAGGTCACAGGCACTTACACACGCACATGAATTACTTCTCACCTCAGTGAGTAATGAATAGTTCCCTTCAACCTCTGCTCTACAGATGTACTGTACTGTGCTTCACTTGAACTAGAGCCACATGCACCATACTCAAAGTCAGCTCAGGACTGACTTGACTCGTCTGGACCTTTTCCTGCGTTTAATTATGTTTGTGTGACCACGTAAAGACCACCACTCTCTCTCTCCACAAAGACCATGCTCTCTCTCTCTCCACAAAGACCACCGCTCTCTCTCTCCACAAAGACCATGCTCTCTCTCTCCACGTAAAGACCACCGCTCTCTCCCTCCACGTAAAGACCACCACTCTCTCTCTCCACAAAGACCACCACTCTCTCTCTCCACAAAGACCATGCTCTCTCTCTCCACAAAGACCATGCTCACTCTCTCCACAAAGACCACCACTCTCTCTCTTCACAAAGACCACCGCTCTCTCTCTCTCCACAAAGTCCACTGCTCTCTCTCCCTCCACGTAAAGACCACTGATCTCTCTCTCTCCGCAAAGACCACCGCTCTCTCTCTTCACAAAGACACACTGGGTTCAACCTCTCTCTGTTCCACTAGACCAGTACATTGAGTCACCTGACCTTCAGCGCTCTGCTTACAGGCTCAGGTCTGTAGCTCTTGTATCATGTCTTAGTTATTAAGCACTATAGCTCCACTGGCTGCCCTGGAAATGGTATAGTAACCTTGAGATGTCCCACTGGAGTGACTAACCAGTAGTGATGCGCACGTGTTCGGATAAGCTCATCAGAAAATATAGCGGATGCTGGTGGGCCAGGTCAGAACAATGCAAAGCAGCATTCCGAAGTAAATATCTACTGAATCATTGCCTCGCTCTCTCAAGCACACACACACACTCTACGGCACAGACCATGCACTGAAGCAGCGGTGCAGATGCAAACAGACTAGTCTGCATTAGCCATACTGAACTATAAAGTTGGTTAGGCCTGCATAAACTTTGTTTATTTGGTAGCAGACGTGATACTGCCTATAGGCTATGCAGTCATATATTATGCTAGCGTAGCCTGTTGCCTACAGATAAACAAAACCATTAAATAAGACTATGGATTAGCAAGGCTACTGCTCACTCACTGTGCTGTAGCCTGCCGTGGCTCCATGACATCAGGCATAAGGACTCTGGTGGCTCTGCTATTGTCTGCAGCAGTGTCTGTCCCTTTGAAACTATGAATGAGATTACAAATCTGTATTTCTCTATCGCCACTGCTATACAGGGTCAGGTTGGTGATTGGGTTGGTCGTGTTCAGGTGGTTGATGAAAGCATGTGTTTGCGGGCCCGTGCATCACTACTATCCAGGTAGGTAAGGCCTTTATGATACATGAACCAGCTGGTTACCACGACAACAAACGAGGATCATGGTTCTGGACATTGAGGGCTTGGTTTGGGTTGAGTGGATGGACAGGATCCCTTGCTGACATTTTGACTTTGGAGGAGATCCACTTTGAAGTGCTGAGCCTTAGGAATGACACACACACACACACACACGCACACGCACACACAAACAACTACACAAGAGGGAGAGAGTCTCTGCTGTGAATCATTGACTCGGAGAAGAAGAGTTCTCCTCGTACGTCTTGTCACTGAAATAGGCCAGCGTCAGCCCGGCATCTTCTGAGCACTCTGACACGGTTTCAGGAGCTTTCTTGAGGGAGTAGAAGTGTAAAAAATAATCTCTCCAAGGTGTCTGAACAAAGGAAAGTTGAGTGCTTTTGGAAGTTTAGGGCTCATTCTGTTTACCTGTTGTTTAGCTGTCCTTCGCTATCAGGGTCAGCTATTTAGAGAGAACCATACAATCTTGCATCTGTGACCGTTAGACGACGTTCCCGGGAAGCTGTAGAGGCATCCGCTGGTGTCAATCAAGCTGTTTGGGATGGTGGGTTTGACAGCACGCTGTACAGTATTTGCTTCTCATTGTAACAGTAACTGCTGTGTATCATTGTAACAGTATCTGTGTCTCATTGTAACAGTATCTGATGTGTTTCATTGTACCAGTATCTGTGTCTCATTGTATCAGTATCTGTGTCTCATTGTAACAGTATCTGCTTCTCATTGTAACAGTATCTGCTGTGTTTCATTGTAACAGTATCTGCTTCTCATTGTAACAGTATCTGCTGTGTTTCATTGTAACAGTATCTGCTTCTCATTGTAACAGTATCTGCTGTGTCTCATTGTTACAGTATCTGCTGTGTTTCATTGTTACAGTATCTGCTGTGTCTCATTGTTACAGTATCTTTTGTGTTTCATTGTTACAGTATCTGTTTGTGTTGCATTGTTACAGTGTCTGCTGTGTTTCATTGTTACAGTAACTGCTGTGTTTCATTGCTGGTAACTGGCTTTAAAACGTTTCTTGGCTCTGCCCGCCTATTGCTCTCAGATTAATGTTTGCTGAGATTATATACCTATCTTTTTTATGGTTCTATGTGACTTTCTGCCACTAGGTGTCACACTAGAGCAGCAGCATTTTAGATCAGACCAACTGCTTTCAACTGCTTTGTGGGCTACACACACATACACACACACACACACACACACACACATGCACTAACCTGCACTAACATGCATGAGCGGCCGGCCCAAAGGACAGAGCAGCTGGGATGACATCACACAGAGGGTGTGTGATGTCATCCACTGTGTCTTTACACAGTTAACACAGTCTGTCCAGGCCGCCATTTTAAAGGCACAGTCAGCTACTGCAAGCTAATTGTAAACTAACACGCTTTGTTGTCATATTCCTAATATCGTCTTGCTAGTTTACCGTCCTCTGTGTTCGCTGAAAAAGCAGTCTGGTGTTTCTACGCAGCCCTGGCTCCGTAAATAGCAACGTAAACAAAGTGGTGCACGCCGCTCACAACAACAAAGCTGTAGCGCTACGCTTGGCTGCAAAATGTGTTTCAATGTGTGAGGCTACGCTGCGGAGGGATATTGTTTTGATTTGAGCGATAAGTTTAGCAAGCGTTCTGGAGAATAACTGACCCTGCCTTTACAGTAGCCTGACCTGCCTGGTCAAAACAAATGCTAGTTGCTGCGTTCATGTTTTAAATATAGTTTGTATCACCTTTATCTTCAGTGTTCAAACAGTGTTAAGACTTATTTATTTATTACGCTTCAGGAAGTAGAGTTTTTTGCTTGGGGCTTCATCTCCTGGTCAAACCTTCATGCTGTAACGTTGACTACACATTGCAACATGCATGTAAAGCCTGATGTTGGTCTGCAGCTGAGGGTTTTTACAGTAGTGAATATAGCTGCCTGTTTGCAAACAGCTACAAAGACCAGGGCAGCAGTCGGATGGAAGAAACACAAGGAATTATTCTCACGTGACGTTCTGGGAGGAATGTTGAAGGTGCTGGGTAGAAGCTGCTTGGAGATGAGGTGCTAGTGTGTGTGTGTGTGCAGGTGTTTCAGGCTGCTGGTCATGCCACACTGATCTCCATATCTCCCCACTAAGCCCTGTTCCTCTGCTCTCTGTTCTGCTGCAGGGGGAGCCGCACACACACACACACACACACACACACAGACGCACACACACACACACACTCACACTCACAAACACAGAGACGCACGCACACACACACACACCCCTCACACACACGCACACACACACACACTCCTCACACACACACACACACGCACACACACACCCCTCACACACACCCCTCACACACACACACACATACCCCTCACACACACACACACACACACACACACACGCACACTCACGCATTAATTGGTTGATTGTTAGTTGATTGTACCAAATAAGCAAGGACATTTTAGACAGTTAATATAAGCCTTGTGAGAGCATTTTAATGTGTACATGGTACTTAAAGATGGAAACAGACTGTCCATGATAATTAACAGGAAAATGATTGGGAAAGAACAGTAATCACTGGGATGTAAATATGAAATGCAGTTGAAGCAGAAAGCCTGTCAGATTGTGTCTGACCGTGTTCACCCCCTTCTATAAAACGTCCCTCAGGAAGATGCTACAGAGCTGCTAAAATAACAAAGAATATACAGTATACAAAAATGTTTCCATACCAAATGCAATAACTTCGGTAAATGTATAGGTTCATCACTCATAGGAAACTCATTGCTACTGTTGTTTGTGTGTGTTGTGATATCTGTGATATTTATTCATGTATTTATTGTGATTTACTGTGGTTTTGACCTGTGAAGCCAAAGGCAGATGTCCACATCTGTGGCCAATAAGGATGATATGATATGAAATAGCACGATGAGTGTAATTTTTTCTTTCAAGTCATTGTTATATCGCTATTTATGTGTTCTGCCAGCTGGACATCATCACTGATGCTTAAACACATGCTATCATAATGTTAGTGTAACATATAGTGTTTCTACCCTGGAGGAAAACGTTTGAGTGAAATGTTTCTCTTCATATCATCAAAGGCACGGTGACATCTTTATGTGTGCAGCCATACAATCACTCTCTCTGCAGTCCTCAATACGTTTTTAGTTAGTGCTTTTTATGATCTTCCCCACAGGTGCTGGAGGCATAAAGCGTCTGAAATACGATGTCAGAATTTGACAACAGGCACACCATCATTTTTGTGAAACAGCTTTTTCCACACGCGGAAATATGTGTCGGTGCTTTCTCTGTTGATTTAGCGTTGCTTTGAGGCTGTGAATAGTGACTAATTCCTTGCTGTTGCGTGTCCGGGACCATGATGGCATGCTGTCAGCATAGCAAATAACACTGCGGCTTATAGTTTTTACATCAGTGGCAGAGCGTTATGCAGAAGCATGTGCTGAATTCTCCCTGGAGGATTAATACAGTTCTGCATTACACTTTGCGGCTCGCTGCCCCCACACACTCAAGTGGCATGCTGTGCTCCATCTTGTGAAGGACCAGCTGTGAAGCACTGACCATTTGTTCTCTACCTTGTCTTTGCTTCTGTCGCTCTGTAATGTAGTTAGACCAGCACCCCCCAACAAGCCTCCCAGCTCCTGCCTGTCTGCCTCCCTCGCCTGTATATTTTATCACTCGCATCCCATTTAAAGTGCAAAGAGCCCAGCTTAGAGCAATCACCCGCAAGTGTTTGACATTTCACCTGACGTGCCGGAGTGTTGCCCTGAGTCTGAGCGGTGCGGTGTGGGACCCCCGGGGGACTCAGACAGACGTACGTGGTTAATAAGCCTCCACGCTGCCTGTAAACCTTCACACATCTCTCCTGCTACATCACTTGAAGTGCTGCTGTTCTCCATGGGTCAGGGCAGGATTAAGCCCCCCCTAGTGGGGCTCAGTGTTACTACACTGGAGTTGTACTGGGCTGTTGTAGTATTAGCATACAGTATGCAGCGTATACTTGGTTGTGTTTATACTGCAGTAGTACTGTATACTTGGTTGTGTTTATACTGCAGTAGTACTGTATACATGGTAGTGTTTATACTGTAGTAGTACTGTATACATGGTAGTATTTATACTGCAGTAGTACTTGTTATGACTCATGGGTTTGGGGTGTTTTCCCTCCCTGCCTAGGGGTGGTGCTGTCCCTGTATGTCCTCTTTCCCTTGCAGGTGGAGGTGCTGATTGGCCATGATCTGATTGGCCTGGATCTGATTGGCCTGGATCTGATTGGCCATGATCTGATTGGCCTGGATCTGATTGGCCATGATCTGATTGGCCTGGATCTGATTGGCCATGATCTGATTGGCCATGATCTGGCTGCCACCTCATTTAAGATGGCTGCCACTGACGCCTGGCCCTCTCTCGCTTTGCCTGCTTCCAACGCAGACCTGGCCTCACCTGTTCCTACCTTTGTAACTCTGTATGTTTTATTATATACAAGAAACTGCAGTCCTGGTAGGGGGAATGTGAGGAAGATCTACAATCTGCCTCACGTTACTAAGTGATATACAGCCATACACTGTTAGTTTCTCTATGTATTTGTTAAATTATTCTGTGTGTTTGAATGTTCCTTGGATCCAGTAGGCGTTTAATGCATGGGTGTACTTTCTGCTCACTGATTATCTCTCCATGTCTGAGGTGCGCTCTGATTGGGCAGTGTGTGTTGGCTCCTGGAGCGTATCAAGTGAAATTGAGGAAGGGGGTGTAGTGGGATGTTTGTGGCTTATGTATTGTGGCTAAACAACATGAACATGCCTTTCTGAAATATGTATGTATGAACATTCTCCTGCAATTTAGCTTGGTCTCATCTGATGACTATTTAAGTTCAGATGTGTTAGCTGGGAGGGGGTTTCTGTTTGTGCTGTGACTGAAGATGGCCTTGCTACATTAAAGAGCTGTTTTATGTATATGCTGTGGTCTGTGTGTGATCTACTCCACCTACTCGGAACCGCATCGGTCATCCCTACAGTGGGTTTGTCTATCGACCCTACAGGGAAGAAGCCTTTTTCTTTTGTATATCCTTGTTTGGTCTATGTGTATAGACAGGGAGAGAGGTAAGGTGCTTGTCTTTTGTTTCTAATTCTTTTGGCAGTTAGGTAAGTTATTTTGGGTTATCCTGTTGGACTGTTTTGTTTGTTGTTTTGGGCATTGCTTCCCCTGATGTCATTTGGATAAATAAACCTATATCCCTTGGACTGACATCCACTGTGGCACTGGTCATACTTGGGGGCAGGGAAACGGGACAGGTTGTATGTTGCGTGCTGGTTACCCGAGGCGGGGCGAAACATATTGTAGACATGGTAATATTTATGCTGCAATAGTACTGTATACATGGTAGTATTTATACTGCAGTAGAACTGTAGGCAGTGGTAGTATTTACACTGCAGTAGTATTTCCATATGTACTGTATACATGGTAGTATTTATACTGCAGTAGTATTTCCATATGTAGTGTATACATGGTAGTATTTGTATTGCAGTAGTAATGTATACATGGTAGTATTTATACTGCCGTAGTACTGTAGATAGTGATACTGTTTCCATATGTAGTGTATACATGGTAGTATTTATACTGCAGTAGTACTGTATACATGGTAGTATTTCAATATGCAGTGTATACATGGTAGTATTTATACTGTAGTAGTATTTTCATGTGTTTTTAAGGGTCTCTCCTGCTCATCAAACCTCTTATGACCAACAGTGTTTCAACTGTGTGAAGTAGCCAGTTCTGGGTTCCCACATCCGCAGGCCATAGATACGTTAAGGCAGCGTTCTTCTCTCCAGTAAACAGCCACATGCTTAATGAGTTTTCCTATTTCCTCTCGCTGACTTATTGTTTCAGAGGTAGAGGTGCTTTTGGCAAAGTCATTAGCAGAATAAAATGATGCCTTGAGTGTTTGATCAACTGCTTGGTGTGATACCCACCCCTGGACACACGCACACACGTACGCGCACATGTATGTACAAACACGCACACGGCAGCAAGAGTGTTTGAGCCCAGAATAATAATAAAAAGGAATATAGGCCACTGTGGTTTTGTTGCTGCACTTATTATTGTTGTTCTGTTTACATGCAATATCTGTGAATATGGCTCAATATTCTTGGTAGGACCATGACAGCATCTACTGTACTGTAATGACACTTATGCATGTTGTGTAATTTCCCCAAACTATTGCTGGTGGGACATGTAATCAAGCCAGTTCGTTAACAGCATGCTAACATGTTACTGACTGGGGGGATTGGAACCGTGACGTCTCAGAGAAGTAGCTGTGTGTCTAGCGGGCCATGGTGAAGCTTGTGCTAACCGTGCCGTCACCGTTTGGTTAACATGGTTGTGTGTCTCCAGCCCCCTCTACTGCAGCCATGACCGTGAGGATTTCTCTTACTGGCCTGATGGAGAACAAAGACATGTTTCCTGACGTACGTCACGCTATTTAGGCAAGAGCATCCTTGAAGGAGGAGAGGACCCTCTCCACCAGGTTTCATAACTTACATGAGGACTTTTCATTAAATGGTTAGTCTTTATTATGCCACAGTTTTCCGTCTGTCCATCCTTGACCAATATAACATCAGAGCAGATGTTATTGTTCAAAGATTGACAGACATACTGTTTGAGCACATGGCCCTCGCACACTGGTTGCGTGTGTGTGTCTGTGTGTACTAAACACATTACACATTGTCTATTTGTGTTCACGTTGAGATGAGTAGTGATGGCAGCATGCTGGAGCTTTATGTAGCCTAAAGGCATTTTCACACCTGCTTTTGTCATCAGAATCATTCACATGAAAAATAAAACACAAATATTAAACCGTTTGATTACGGAACATTTGGTTCACACCAGTGGTTTAAATTAATTATGTGATAAGCTTGATCTGGAACAGCTTCAATTAAAATTGAGTTTTATTTACAATGGAGAGGAGGGGGAGAGAAAATGAGTAAAGGAGGGGAGGAGAGGAGGGGGAGAGAGGAGTAGGAAAGGAGGGGAGAGGAGGAGGGGGAGAGAAGAGGAGGAAAGGAGGGGAGAGGAGTAGCACCCAATGAGCTAGATCACTACATTAACACTGAAGAACACGGACTATGATCTCATTTCTCCGCTGTTCCTCTGAATGGTCCCTTCTGCCTTCCGGCGAGTTGTCTGTCACCGCAGGGTATGTAGGAGGCGTTCAGGCGTAGGTTTTCCAGGAGGAATAACGTCAGACGCTCATCACACCTGCTTCCTGATGTCTGTAATTCCCCCTGTCAGCTAAAACAAACAGGAGCTGCTTCAGCTCCACCAGAAGAACACCAAGCCAGCTGAGTCCCCTCCCAGAGGTCCTATTTTACATATCAGATGTTCCCTTCCCTGAACTCCATGCTTCTCCTGACATGATCTCCTGTCCTCTGGGAAGCAGGGCTGTAGAAATAACCAAACGGATTGTCTCTGTCGGAACAGTGTGCACATTGGGTCCAGAGCTTCAGACACAGGAACTCTGATTGTATGGGATGTATAGCATTCAGATGGGATCATCTAATAAGGGGCTAGAGCCATAGCACCACAAATGTCCTTCTACAAGTCTCTTTCACCCAGTATGAAGAGCTGGGTCACCCATACCCTATACCTGTTAGCTGCCTTAAGCTAGAACTAAACCGCAGCCATTTCTGCTCGTGCGTGTGGGAGCGACTGCTTAGCAACAGACATCGCCAGGTTGCCGGTTGACTCTTCAGTGTAGTCGCTGGACCGACTGCTCCTGTCAACCGGAACCAGACGCTCTATCAACGTTTTCTAGCGATTCAGATGTTGAAGAGTAATATCTATTTAAAAAACACTAAACCTAATTACAGTGAGAACATTTTTTAGTTTTCTGACCTACATTTGATGATGCAAACGCGAGGCTAGATTGTGGTGTCAGGTTCTCTTTACTAGCTGTCAGTAATGGTCACGTAACTTCCTCGCTGTTCTCTCGCAGACTCAGAAGGTAGCTGAAAGAGCGTCCTCGTGGAACACACACAATCGTGACGACAGAATAATTAGGCTGTCGCTAGAAGACGTCCAGTTGCTATTCCACGTCTTGGTGTAGTTCTAGCTTTAGGGCAGAAAGGGCTTTGAAAACATTCTCAGAACATGCACATCTGAGGTACTGTAGATGTTGAGCTACAATTTACTGACTGCTTTATCCCATCCCAGCTTTCAGTTTGAGTAATTCTTATACTGTTAATTGAGATGTGGGTAGGCGTTTGGAGCTAAACATCTACTATAATTTGTTACACTGTCAGGCATTAGAAAGTCAAATGCTCTGTGAGAATATGTGCTATAGCCATGTCAAGTTTATTTATATAGCCCTTAATCACATTACAGTATCAAAGCCCCTGCCTCTTTAGTGAAATCAAAGTAGATTTTTCACAGCGCCTGAAAATTCTCACCAATCAAGGCCTCTCTTTTCTTATTGGTCTGGCACATCTACCTCACCTGTCAATCACATTATTGTGCACACACATCTACAACAGGTCAGCTAATGGTCTTTATGACGGGCAGCAGTTTCTGTTTTAGCTTGCTCTCACTGCAGTACTCAAATACTGCAGCTTTAATGCTGAAGGACCAATCAACTTCTTCGCTGGTGTTGCAGTGTAGAGAAATGCGTACAGAAATGTAACAGGACTATTTTAGTCCTGATAGCAACAGAGATCGGTCTCTACCAGGACGGTCTCTACCAGGACATGTGTCTGATAGCAGTAGGACGGTCTCTACCAGGATGGTCTCTACCAGGACATGCGTCTGGTAGCAGTAGTACGGTCTCGACCAGGACATGCGACTGATAGCAATAGGACGTTCTCTACCAGGACATGTCTGGTAGCAGTAATCATTATTATTTTGATGGTACACTTATGGTAGTTTCTATACTCTGGTGTCTAGGTGAGATAAAGTTAAATGGAGGCAGTTGGTCCACGAGAGAGGACTACATGTATAAATTAGTATAGCGCCCCCCCCACTTGCTTATGTTTGCTTTACAACTGATCATTTATATAAGCCGCAATGACCAATAAAGTTATCTTTTTAATATTTCCTTTGTTGTTTTTTAAACGGGATTTTAAAACATTTAGAAGGCTTAAAATCAGAATTAGGAACATAGAAAGTGTGGCACCACCAGCTAATGTCTTAATTATTGCTTAACACTCAGTTAACAGTTTACAGTTTGTGCCCTTAGAGTGTAATTGAGACTGCCTGGTTAACTGGCATGCCATTTCTCCAAGGTCAGTCAACATCACTGCTGCATAATTCACAAGGCTAAAAGTTTGGTGGCACAAATATATGCAGGTTTGCACAAAAAGATCAGCAGATTTGTGCAAAACAAACCTGCCGGCTTAGAGAACCTTTAGACAAGCGGATTCATTAGCATATGAAAAGCACCCTGTGGAAATACCTTCAGAGGGAGAACAGCAAAGGAAGATGGTTTTAATTAAAGTACAGGTGCTTTGGGTGGGCACTTCTGAAGGATGCTGTGAAGCCAAGCCTGACTGTGTTGTGCTGTTGTTCTCCCTTGTTCACTGAGCAAACTGTTGTGTTGAGCGACTGTTTTAGAGGATGGCAGCACCGCTCGGCTTGTGATGCTGACAGTGATGTCTATACAGACAAGCGCTGTTAAAAGCCTTCCCTCACACACCAAACAACAGTGCTCTGTGACGGCCATTCACCAGACCGCCACAGCTTTGTCTCGTCTCGAAGGAATCAAGGCGCCTTCTGTTGTGGTGGAGACGGACATAATGAAGCCATGAACTCTGTCTGGTGTTCTGGGCAAGGTCCTGGTCTTAGTTTGGGCAGGTTGTGGATGCGTGTGGTCACTAAGACGATGAGACATGGTCACAGACAGATGTTGACTGTTGTCAAACATGAACCAAAACCACCGCTGTGCACACATTCCCGGGCTTGCCATCAGGGTGTGTGTGTGTGTGTGTGTGTGTTTGCGTGTGCGTGTGTGTGTGTACATTTTTTTGTGGCTGACTCATCCTGGATGAGAAGTGAGCTGAATGTGTGTGTGTGTGTGTGTGTGTGCGTATGGGGGTGGGTTGAGGAAGGGGGGGGGGGGTCACATAACCAAGAGAAAATGCTTGAGGGTCTAGAGAGAGAGAGAGAGCAAAATATATCACAGACGCAGCTGGCAACCTGACCCCATGAATGGCTGCCTGCTGCAGCGGCCATATAACCCCATATATTCCCATAGAACTCCATATCTTCCCATAGAACCCCATATATTCCCATAGAACTCCATATCTTCACATAGAACCACACATCTTCCCATAAAACCCCATATCTTCCCATAGAACTCCATATCTTCACGTAGAACCACACATCTTCCCATAGAACTCCATATCTTCACATAGAACCCCATATCTTCCAATAGAACCCCATATCGTCCCATAGAACCACACATCTTCCCATAGAACCCCATAGCTTCAAACTGAACCCAATATTATCCTATACAACCCTCTAGCTTCCCATAGAACCCCATAGCTTGGCATACCATAAAACCATATATCTTCACATAGAGCCCCATAGCTTCCCTTAGAACCTCATAACTTCCCATAGAATCATGAGGCTTCTCATAGAACCAAATATATTCTCATAGAACCCTGTAGTTTTCCATAGAACCATATAGCGTAGCTTCCCATTTAACCCATATCTTTACATAACCTCGTAGCTTCCCATAGAACCCCGGGGCTTCCCATCAAACACTGTAGCTTGCCATAAAACCCCATACCTTCCCAGTGCCGCAACGAGCAGCCATTTCTCAAGCCTTCGCCATCACCAACACATTTAGGTGGAGACATCTTAGTCTTCATTTGTGAATATAGGTTATGAAAGCAATGCACTACAAAAGAAAATCTGTCTAATCAGTTTGGATCTTTGGTAGGTTTATGGTGATTTTCTAATAAAGCTGATTGATGTTGCTGAAACCTCAAAGATTATCAGTGTCTGTGAGCTGAAGACAAGTAATCACCAATGGTGCTGGGCTCAGTAGGGGAGTGATAAACATGATGCACCACGGCTAATATAATCTAAGCACCTCATTATTTTTAATAAAGGTACAGCCACCGTTATCCTCCAGCATTCAACAACTACACTTCCCATGAGCCTAGATGGCACACAGCACACAGGCGGAATTAATTGCTCAGTTTTACGACCGGCTCATGTCTGAGTGAGGCTTGAGTCATTGTGCCTGTGTTCATTAAAGCCACAATTAAAAATTCCATTGAAAAAAGTGTTTATAAAGCGACCGTCTCTGTCTAGTCAAAATTAAGGAACATACCATCGGTTACAGTACATTCCTTATTCTGGTTGTTAGAGAACATTGTTTTGAATGTATCTTATCTAATCTTTGTTGATTTATTCTGTTTCCAAGCAGATTTATTCTGTTTTGCGTTCATATGTAAGACCAGGGCCGGCCCGCTCATTAGGCAAGATTAGAGGCATTAGGCATTAATTTGAGGGTCATTTGGACCACTGGCTGCACCCTCCTGATCATCTTAAAGCTGTAAATATAATTAATTTGTTAAAGGCCTCCAGAATGTCTGCTAACTTTGAGCTCAAATAAAAACAATATCCCTCCGCAGTCTCACCCCAGACGGTGAAATGCATCGCGAATCCAGAAACAAGCGGCTTTGTACGGAGATAGATGGCTACCGGATTATCTTTTCAGCACGCAAGAGGCAACACTAGTAAAACGCAAGGAGGTCGGTGAATTTGACAAAAGGTGTTGGCTGACTATAGGCTGGGTCATTGGCAAGCTTATTTTACACTGTCGACATTCACAAAGCGGACATTTTTGTCTTGCCTAGCCTAGGGCGGCAGAAAGTCTAAGGCTGGCCCTGTGTGAGAGAGTAGCTTCACACAGTTTAGCAGCCTGTAAATTCAGAAAAAACACTATATAATAATATAATAAATATAAAAATAAGTATAGTTAAGAGGCAACGGGGATGTATCCTCTGAGGGAAACACAATGTGTTGTCCAAGTGTGGTTTATTTAAGAAAACAGTTTATTACATGACTGAACTGTGTGTAGCCCTAAAGTAATATCTTACAAGCCTAGTCTAATTCACAGCTACCTTATCGTATTATTACAAAACCCTCAGGTGTCTTCAAAAATATGAACTACAGGTCGATGAACAAGAGATAAATTGATAAATACACCAAACGTAAAAAATATATAAACCATCAATCAATCAATAAATAAATAGGACAATAAATAACATTGAACAAAATAATAATTTAGCCAGACTGTGGCCGTGCCACTACAGAGCCACTAGTGGCCTCCTGGCTAGGAGCGTGGCCTCCTGACTAGGGGGCGTGGTCTAGCAAAAGCCGGAACAGTTACATCGAGGCACTTCAAAGGATGTTCTGGGAGACGGCGCCGTTTTTCTCCTAAATAATAAAAAAGCCATTAATCCACATTCAATTTGAAGGCAATTGAACGGGCGCTCTGTTCCTCTGATCGCACTGCTTTTATCCTGTTGTCCATGTCCAGACAGCAGATTATATAGGGAGAGGAAAAAAGAAAACGTTAAAACGGAAAATATGCTAGAAGGTTTCACAGGCCGTTCGCCCTGCAAGACCCCCCCCCCCTCCTCTCTGTCTCTCCCCCCCTCCCCCTGATCATCAATGAGTGTCCTCTGCTCTTGTCTCCAGCGGCGGAGCCTCCGTCCTCTCTGCAAAAATGGCGGCCAGCGTGTGGAAGGGCGGCCCCCAGTCGCTGAGGTAGTCGTAGCTACCCCCTTCTGCCCCCTCCCCTTCCTCCCCCCCGGCGGAGCTGAGCGACTCTGCGACGGAACCCCCGCCCTCATAGGCGTAGGTGGCCAGGGAGTCATATGGCGGGGCTGCTCCGTCCGCGTCATGCTCCCGCAGCCGACGCTCGATGAACGCCCGGATGTCAGCCGTGTCCTCGCGGAAGGACGGGGCCGTTGCCTCTGCGACGGCGGGGACGGGGACGGGGGCGGCGCCCACACGGGGAGGGCGGGGCCAGCGGCGGGCCTCGGGCTTGACGTCGCGTCGCAGGAGGCTCTCTGTCGCCACCTTGGGGTTGCGCAGGGCGCCCATGTCGAAGGCCTGCGTGTCCTCCTCGCCCCCCCCCTCGTCGTCGTAGTGGATGACGTTGTCACGCACGTCCTCCTTGGACGACATCAGGGTCTCCTTCTGCTTCTGCCGCCGGAGCCCCACGTACAGCACCACCATCACTATGGCAACACAGATAGAACAGCACCGCCATCACTATGGCAACACAGATAGAACAGGACCGCCATCACTATGGCAACACAGAACATGACCACCATCACTATAGCAACACAGATAGAACAGCACCACCATCACTATAGCAACATAGATAGAACAGCACCACCATCACTATAGCAACACAGAAAGAACATGACCAGCATCAATATAGCAACACAGAACAGCACCAAAATCACTATGGAAACACAGGACAGGACCAGCATCACTATAGCAACACAGAACTGGACCAGCATCACTATGGAAACACTGGACAGGACCAGCATCACTATAGCAACACAGAACTGGACCAGCGTCACTATAGCAACACTGGACAGGACCAGCATCACTATAGCAACACAGAACAGCACCACAATCACTATGGAAACACTGGACAGGACCAGCATCACTATAGCGACACTGGACAGGACCAGCATCACTATAGCAACACAGAACTGGACCAGCATCACTATAGCAACACTGGACAAGACCAGCATCACTGTCCCGAAAGAGATGCCCCTCATGTTCACATTCTGGAGCTGATGGAACAGAGACCTGCTGCACTGCATCTCTGACAAGCTGCCGGATGTAGCTAATCTACATCTAATAAATACATGTTAGTCTCGCTCTCTTTCTATCTGCCAGGGTATCTCTCACTCACTCTGCCAATGATAAATACCACAAAACATACAATACTTCATATACACACTCGTCTCAGAAGAGCGATGGGGAGAGTAATGCAGACATTATTCAGTTTAAACCAGTCAAATCATTTCAGATGGGAGGAAAAAAAATGTGATGGAGCGCCACACAAATCTATCTCTCTCTCTATCTTTCTCTTTCTCTCTCTCTTTCTCTCTCTCTCTATCTTTCTCTTTCTCTCTCTCTCTCTCTCTCTCTCTTTCTTGTCAGGTTGAGCTTTCTGTGTGTAGCGTTCTAGCGTCTCCTAGTGGCCCCTGCCAGTACTGCAGCTACAGGGACATACATTCTGGACGCAGGAGTAGATGAATGGCTCCTGTCACTGGGTGGGGCCTTTCAAAACCAATTTGGCACCGATGCAGATGTGAGGGGTGCGTGCGCGTGGGTGTTCATGTGCATGTGCGCGTGTTTGCGCGTGTGTGTGTGTGTGTGTATGTGTGTCACAATGACAGATCTGACTCAGGGATATCACATCGTCTCAGAGGAAGAGCTCTGAGCTGTGACTTCCTCCATCCCAGGCCGAGGGGAGTAGGGGGTGGGGGGGAGACATGGACGTCACAACTGAGGTTACAGGGTTAGAATAGTTAGGGAGAATATAGAGACCACGGCAAGAGGAAACTAAAAATAGAAGAGATTCACTAATCTAAATGAAATGCAGAGAAAATAGAGAGCCTAGCGTAACAGGCCAGGGAGGACAATATTTATATTGTACATTTCACACTAAGTGGCGATTCAAAGTGCTTTACAAATACGATAAAAATAAAGATAAGAACCATAATCTAATAACTAATCTACCAGCGTAAACATGAAAACACTGGGATAAATGTGTGTGTGTTTTATTATAAAAATAATTATATAAAAACGCCTCTGAATGCAGGGGAGGTTGTGTGGGTTTCTACATTTCCATGGCCACACTGAGATTACTTGGAGGCCAGACCGACCCTCCCACAGACATCATGAAGGATGCACTTGTCTGTTATGCAAATGTGGCCCGGTGTCAGAACCAATCAGGGAGGGTTTAGTCTCAGCCTCTTCTGTCCATCAGCACTACGTCACATACGCAACGCTGCTGGACGTCTGATACATAGACCCTCGTAAGCTCCACATGGGACTCTCTGACTCTTGTTAGCATTGTCACTGACGAGTATGGTCTACGTAATTTCAGGTAAAGATAGTGAAATGCGCTGTTTACTATATTAAAATTAAAACATTATTTTATATTATATTTATGAATTATTATATAGACCCACCCAGGAGCAGCGCCACACACAGCAACAGAGCCACCAGTGCCCCAGTGCCCAGGCCCAAGGGCAGCAGTAGGGCCTCGGCAGAGCAACTCAGCGGGGAGCCGTCGGCCCCGCAGCCGCACACGCGCACGGTGAGCGTGCACGTGCTGCTGCGGGGAGGGTAGCCGCTATCCTCGATCACCACGGCAACCAGGTGCACCTCTTGGGAGCGCCGCCGGAAGCCGCCACGCTTCGTCACGACGCCCGCCGTGTTGTCTAGGAAACACACACAGAGACACACACACACACACACACAGACACACACAAACAGATACACACACACACACACACAGACACACACGCACAGACACAGACACAGACACAGACACACACACACACACACACACACATTGGCAGGCATGTCAGTCCACAGAGTCAACAGGGAGTCTGTAACTTCATGGTGTCAAGAGATTTGTATGCGCAGTCAAGGCCTACAGGTCCGTGAGGCGGACAGACTATAATGTATGAGTATAATATGCTCACGTACGCTGTTGACATACGGCGTAGGCATGGCAAGCTCGACGCAGAAGCAGAAATGGCCCTTAAGTCTTTACCGTTTACTTCTTTTGAGTCTGTCTGGGGTTGGGGGGGATGGAGGGCCCTGCTCTGGTGCCTGGCACCAGGGGAACACGCAGAAAGCTTCAGGGGCCACAGGAAGACTAACAACCGCGTGAGCTGCCATCTGCTGCCCCCTACAGGCGTGGAGCAGACATGCACTAGAGAGGAAAGAGCATGTTCCCCAGGTGGACTGGACCTTCAGCCCACCTTGCATCAAAGCAGATGGAGCAGGTCTTGCGTTGCTCTCTTCTCGATATGCATTCCTCTGAATGTGATCAGATAAGGTTGCATTCATCAAAAGGCACAATCGCTATCAAAGCCTTTGATAGCGATAGTGAGCGTAGTCCTCTTTCATCTCGCTGCTCTGACATCTGCCTGGGCTGGAATGAGCTCAGCTTTATCACATTTACATTTATTTGATCCCCCACTTTGACATTGATGCGGAGCGACCGTGTGTGTGTGTGTGTGTGTGTGTGTGTGTGTCAACGTAATGGTTTGACTGCATCCAAGATTAACTCTAGTGGTCATGCGGTGAAAAGCTGACCCTGTTAGCTGAATCGGTCCTAACGCTATTTAGCTTTAGCTAGTTTTAGCTGTATCTGTGCTAAAACTAGCACAACTTACTGCTCTCAATGTTACATGAGTATTTAGCTTAGCTAGTTTTAGCTGTATATGTGCTAACACTAGCATAGCTAACCTCTCAATTACATGAAAGTATTTAGCTTTAGCTAGTTTTAGCTGTATATGTACTAACACTAGCATAGCTAACCTCTCAATTACATGAGAATATTTAGCTTTAGCTAGTTTTAGCTGTATATGTGCTAACACTAGCATAGCTAACCTCTCAATTACATGAAAGTATTTAGCTTTAGCTAGTTTTAGCTGTATATGTACTAACACTAGCATAGCTAACCTCTCAATTACATGAGAATATTTAGCTTTAGCTAGTTTTAGCTGTATATGTGCTAACACTAGCATAGCTAACTGCTCTCATGTTACCTGAGAGATCATTTAAACAATAAACTAAAAACAAGTAATGAGGGGGCACCGGATTGTCTAGTGGTCTGGGTCATCACCTCCCAGAGCCGGAAGGAGGTGCAGGCTTGTCTAAAGGTCTGGGTCTTGACCTCCCTGAGCCGGAAGGAGGTGCAGGCTTGTCTAGTGGTCTGGGTCTTGACCTCCCAGAGCCAAAAAAGGTGAATTGAACGATGGACAACACAGGAGATAATCTGGACTGGCTTCATCCTGTCATGTCACACTTTTCCATCGACCCTCCTGTCCTGGCGAGACTTCAAAGGGCCTGGGCCGCTCACACTGTGAATGTGATTAGGCCTGACCTCTGATGAAGGTGCAGAATATTTCTGTCATCATCAGAGTTCTCTGATGGCCAGTAACAGGTCTGGAGAGAGCCACTGGCCTATTTTAATTATGCATTTTTACTTGCTCTAAAATATGAACTGGCTGGGTCAGCTAGCTAGTCATTTGTCACACAGCTGAAAGAAAGCTTATTGTCATGCCAAAGTTTGTTCCTTTGTCGCTATAGCTACAGATGTCCACATAAACTCTGAGAGTCTCAACCACGAGCTAAAGCCAAAAGCTTGGCAGATGGTCTTGTGTATTTTACATCCAGACGGGTGAGTAATTCATTAAAAGTTCACCAGCTTTATCAAACAGTTCAGTAAATTCCTTTATCTAACTTTTTGTTCTCCACAAGCACCCAGCTATTATCTGTGGTAGGACATGAGTCATGTGCCATTTGCACAAAAGACCACTACACAGCACAGTACAACAGCGCCCCCCCCCCCCAGAATGTGGGGGCATGTGGGTTTAGACTGGTTAATGTATGATGTATTTTCATGTTTTTATTATTCATACACTGTTTACGTGGTTCCATAATCATAGAGAATAACTCACTTCCAAAGTCCCTGATGGTAAAATTCTTGTTTTTAACATCTTCTTTTGGTGACTTGAAGGAAAACTGTTGGCCAGTATTTGGCAGATCCTGGTCTTTTGCACTGAAGGTCTGAATAACCTGAAACAAACCAAAACATTTAGCGAAATTACATATTTTTATATATAATTTATTTATATATATAATTTGTTATTATTCCCCAAACTAAATTATTATTTTGACTGGCAGGTCGAGCAACTTGTTACATGCCTTTTGATACAAAGGATAAGACATTTACTTAGATACTAAAACAACACTTGAAGATAACTCTTGCTAAACTTATGAAAACTTATCTTTTGAAAAAGATACAGTTCCTCAGGGATAAATATTGAAACTTTGCTGTCGGCTGGAGAAGAAAAATACACCTGTAAAATTAAAATGAGCTCAACTGTTTTGCGGCTGTAGATTTTATGTCTAGACGCAATATTATACATTTTCAGAGATTCCCCTCCGAGCCAAAGCTCAATAATTTACGAAGACCAATAAAACCTCAAGTTAGGTTTTAAATAGGTTTGGTTTAATCCGTGGGGAAAACTCATGTGCTATTCTACAAAATAAAATGTCTTATCAGACCAAGTACCATATGCATTAGTATACAGATGATGTTCTATAAACTTTATTACTTCAACAGTGGTTTGTTAGTGTACATTTGAACATGGGTGGAGCACAGTAATGTGTGTACCAATGTACTATGTACATGTTCTATGATATTATTAGTTTTATGGCTACCAGATGCAGGGCCTTTCATGCACACAGTGGTCTGAACACATGGACGTATGTGGCAGTCGAAGCCCACCTATTGCATTTTAGTTTGGCCTGGCCTGGCCTGTTTTTACTGAGTTTTTATTAGTTTAGTATTAGAGTGATTTTAACTTTCACATTGATGATGCTGCTTCTAAAGCTGCATCTAATTTTATTCTAATTATGGAATCTTTCAACTTCATACGACATGTCTCTGGGCCCACACACTTAGTGTTAGTGTTCTCTCATGCTCTAACTATTAATAATATTCGCTTGGAGGATTTCCATGTCACGATCATAAGTGTGGCATTTTTAATGCTTCTTGTTGTTTGGATTTGTTGCCCCTCATATACATGTCTCATGGCGCATCATCAACCAACACAGCTGAAGACCTGCTTTATTTGACACCGATATGCAGCCATGATGACATGGAGGCTTTTAACACACAATGCTTCTCTATATTATATATAGTGGCTCTTTTTAAATTGAGACACACTTCATTTGTTTAATGCTCACCATGGTTCAATAATGCAATCTGCAGTCTTGAGCAGATTTGCAGAAAGACAGAGCGCTTGTGTACAGCCATTAAAGTTGAGGTCCATCACCGTCATCTTAAGGAGCTTTTAATCAGTTCAAAGTAAATGATTAGAGTTGCTAGGTCTGCTTGCTTTTCAAAGCTAATTTCTTCAAACATAGGAAATTCAAAAGTTATTTTTGATATAACAAGATTGTCTCACCCACTGTTCCTCATGTGCCAATATTCTCCAGTTGTGACTGCAATAACTTTTGTTGACAAAGTCAATGCTATCAGAGCTAATATCCACTTTTCATCTAGCCCTTTGAACCTGAATTCATGTCCTCCAGTCTCTTTAGAAGACATCTTGTTGCACAACTATAAGCCTTCTTTGGGGTCCCCTGAATGCCCTTCCATCATCAGAAATTTTTTAATAGTTTTTAATTCTATTGGCTCCACTATTGTAGCCATAAATAACCTATTTCACATGCAACCCTTGTATGTGGTTAACTGAGACTGCTCTTATAATTATTAAATGATAAAATATTAGACACACCCTGATATTACGTTGGCTGCAGATGAAGGAACATGCTCAGTGTTGCCATTACATGATCTAAGCTCTGCCTTCGACACCATTGATCATAATATTCAGATGCATAGATTAAACAAACTAGCCGGCAGACATCGAGTTATTCTACTTCCACCGTGCTGACAGACGTCTTTCAGACTCTGTGGATGAAAATGTAATTAAGCAGCATTTACATAGTTTTTTTATTTAAACAGGCTTTTGGTTTGCGTTTAAATAGTTTTAACTTGTGTAACGCAGAGGCGCCTTACTCACTTGAACACCCAACAGTATCTAGGCAGAGTGTCATGTGTGCAAAGAACATATTCTAACATCTAGTCCAATATAACAGAGCTGTATTATTGACATGTGTTTGTTTAAAGTGTAACTGCGCCCTAAAATATGTTTTTGAGCGGTAAACAAAGTAATATGATTGATCTGTGATGAGACACATCAATGCTGCTGTTAATATTGACAAAAGTCCAGTTTTTATAAAAATCTGCATTTTATGGGCTGAAGTATCTGTCTTGCTCACCCAGCCGCTGCTGGAGGGTGAGAGTGTTATTGTGAAGAGCCCTTAGAGGGAGTGGACGTGAGCCGGGGGGGGGGGGGGGGGGGGGGGGGGGGGGG
>JAODUH010024539.1:0-10634 GCA_027564835.1 Typhlichthys subterraneus
CCCCCCCCCCCCCCCCCCCCCCCCCCCCCCCCCCCCCCCCCCCCCCCCCCCCCCCCCCCCCCCCCCCCACCACACAACACACATGCATGCTCACACACACACACGCACGCACGTGAGCAGGGGAAGCTAACATAAAACACACACACACCTTCTCTGTATACCATTAATAAATAAACCCTTAAAGCAGCACTGCTGTTAATCAGTCTCCTGCTGCCCCCCCCCACCCCTTCCCCTTCTACGCTGGTCGCTGGTGTGTGATCGGACAGTTCCACTCCCTCTGCTGGACAGTTGCTGCCACTGCTGCGCTCTAGAACTCTGCAAACTCCTTGCCACACTTCTCGGTGAAGGAGACGCGGACCTCCTCCTCGTCGTACTCGTCGAAGTTACTGGTGTCGCCCGGGCCCTTGCACTTGGGCACGAAGGGGGCCTCCACCTGTCAATCACACACAAACAGTGGTCTCACAGAGGATCACAGGTTCAGGCCTGGACCCGCACAAACACACACACATATCACTCAGAGATACTTCTTACAGTCAACCAGCAAACAGGTGAAACAGCAACATGTCTTAGTGTGCCGCTTCATTCAGTGAAATCTGGGGCTGGGTCTGGAAACGTGCGTACGCCACTTTGCACACAAAGGTTGTGATCGATAAAAAACTAACTTGACGGGAGAACGTGCAGTCCTCCACGCACATTCTGACCCATGCATACGTGCAAAAACTTGAGAAAATGGGAAACTGCGACAGAAGGAAGAAACTTGAGATGTTCTGACATTAATAACATTTTGAAAAGTACATGGAAATATAACCTCTCGTACAGCAGGGACGTCGCCACACCAAAACTATGAATTTTAAAAATAGGCTAATAGGCTATCTATTATTAGAAACGCCTAATTGTTAGACAGACTAGGAAGAGGCGCATGTACGGCGAGACTTTCTGTGTGTCATTGAAAACGCTTAAATTTAGTGTGAATTCTACGCAGTTTTATTAATGAGACCCCAGGTCCCTGTAAAAGATAAAAGCTCCACGGGTTGGCACCACATTAGTCTCAGCCTCTTCTGTCCATCAGCACTACGTCACCTAGGCAACTCTGTGCTGAACGTCTGATATATAGACCCCTGTAAACTAACATCTGATACGTATACCCCTGTAAACTAACATTTGATATGTATACCGCTGTAAGCTAACATCTGATACGGCTGTCAGCATTGTCACTCACAAGCTTGTATATGTAATTTCCAGTGCTACGCTAGTGCATTGGGTAGCACCGATGCACAAACAAATAGAAATACTTTTACTCACATTCTTGTCATAAGGAGGGCCAACTTCACCGAGGTGCCACAGATTCACATTTACAACTGCTGACGCACATGCCAAAAAATGACTTCTGACTCCCTCTAGTGGTACCCACAAGGAGTGCAGATACGCTGCTCACCTTTCTCTGGTAAATGGCGATCCAGTCTGTGGTTGCAAACCACTTGTGTCCCTTGATATCGTTGACGCCGTTCTTAAGGTTGCCGAAGCGCTTGGTGAGGTCCACCTGGTGGAAACAGCATCACAAGACATGTGACACACGCCTGCACACTAGAGCTGAACTATCTCATCTATCTTAACCTTAACTTGTGTATTTATTATTTAGGTTGATAGAAACTACTTTCCCTTCTTCTCACTAAAGGCAGTAAGGCATACATTGAAGCATGCTGCCAGTCAGCCAATATTATCTATGTATTATCTGAATGTATTTAACACTAAGCCTAAAACACTTTTCTCTAATTCTGCACATACAAGTTTTCACTCACAAAATCACCAACGCTTCACGTGGGGAAATAAATGAATCAGAAATTCTAACGTGTGCGTTGCCAAGAACTAGCGTTGTCCTTTCATTCCATGAAGCTCCGACAACAAAGCACTTGAAAACGACGGACTTGTAATTCCAGCAGCTTTAGTATCGGATGGCAGAGCAGATGAGGCACGGTTTAGTTGTGGCTGCTCACCTGGAGCAAGTTCCTCAGCAGGTCCTTCAAGTCCGAGCTGAAGTGTGACGGAAAACGCACCTGCGGCAGGACAGAAGGGCTTAGCACCAGTAGTATCGCCCTCTGGTGGTTGTCATCATATCTCATAAAGGTACACCCAAGTACTGTCTACACACACACACACACACACACACACACACACACACACACCTTCCCTGACACGATCTTCTCGTAGATCTGAATTGGCTGGTCGGCGAAGAACGGCGGGTACCCAGCTGCCATCTCATAGATGAGGACCCCCAGAGCCCACCAGTCCACCGCCTTGTTGTACCCCTGCTCACCATGAGGGGGCAGTAGTGTTACACACAGCCACTACATGGAGGGTTAGTTAACCCTGTTATACCCCTGCTCACCATGAGGGGGCAGTAGTGTTACACACAGCCACTACATAGAGGGTTAGTTAACCCTGTTGTACCCCTGCTCACCATGAGGGGGCAGTAGTGTTACACACAGCCACTACATGGAGGGTTAGTTAACCCTGTTGTACCCCTGCTCACCATGAGGGGGCAGTAGTGTTACACACAGCCACTACATGGAGGTTAGTTAACCCTGTTGTACCCCTGCTCACGTAACTATAACGACGGCCCGGGGCCACGTAACTATAACGACGGCCCGGGGACAGTGAAACGTATCTTCGGGACAGTAAAACTTGCAGCTCTCTGTCCCGATCGGGCCACTGCAACACGTGAGCTGGGGTTTGATTTATGTAGCCTACCTGTGTCTGAAAAGTTGCATCAGTAACTTTTGTTAAACAATGGCTGACCAGCCAATAATTAGCAGCACCTGCAGCCAGGGTTTTATCATTGAATAGAGTGTTTGAGGATGTAACTCTGGCGGGTGTCTTCATGTCTAAGCGGTTGGAAGCTCATCCTAAGAATTGGACATTACCAACGTAGTTTTTATTCCTGACCTTCACCACCAGTGCACACTGAGATGAGCATACGTGTTCTCTAACTGTACAACCTCAAATTGAAAATATAGCCAGCTATCAGTATTTTCTGTCACAGAGTGGAGTTTAAAAACACAGCGGTACAGCTCTTAAACGCACACTTTCAACAGAATGAGTAGGACTAACTCAATTTTGAAATGTTGGTTTATTTAAATTATTAAACTCTTTCACCTGGCTGGCTGTCGGCTCGGTCAAAAGTGTTTCTCTTCTAGGCTATCCTGGGGATAGCCAACGTGTTTTTCAATTTCAAAATAAAAGCTCTGGACTTATATCAACCTATCTATAAAATAATAGTCTTTACGTAGGATAACATGTAGTTGATTACTCAACATATAACAGATTCATGTAAATATACAACTGTCTTTGGGCCAGTACATTTCAAACCCACTGGCCCAGTTGAGCCCTGACCCTCCTCACGTGCACAAATACACCCTCCTCACGTGCACTATTACTTCCTCACGTGCACTATTACAGTCCCTGACGTGCACATATACAATCAATACATCAAAATAATACCAACTCAGGTATAACTGGCTCTGAGGTGTGTATGCAGTGCACACACACATACACACACACACACACACACACAGATACACACACCTTGCTGAGGATGATCTCTGGGGCCAGGTATTCTGGGGTGCCACACAGCGTCCAGGTACGGCCCTTTACACGCTTGGCAAACCCAAAGTCTGTCACCTGAGTGGGCGAGCAAGGCACAGACACACAGAGAGAGAGCGAGAGCGAGAGCGAGAGAGAGAGAGAGAGAGAGAGAAAGACACTTGTCATGCCATCATTCACCACTGGAGGTCAGTGTTCTTGAAATGCTGCTAGATAGTGTTGTTTGTGTTGTAACTAGTAAAGGTTACATTAGTAGTGGCCACTGTTGCATATAGGCCACATGTGTCAGAATCAAGGCCCGCGGGCCACATCCGGCCGCAGCACAATTGTATTCGGCCCGCTAGAAAATATTATGTATCTATCATAACTGGCCCTCCAGTATATGATTGACGCACATCGCTGAAAATACAAGTCCCAGAATGCACTGCAACAGCGAGCATGCCGACCTGCGCCAGTCCAGATACACCTTCCCCTGATAAAATATAATCACCCATCATTTGCCATATTGGCTTGTTAACAAATTCAAACTAAATGTTAAACAATGTATCGCAAAAAACCCTGTTAACTCATTGAGACCAGTCGGACGCAATGTTTGCGTGCGTCTCCCTTTAAGACGGAATGAAACGAAGAACGCGTTTTAGATTGTGTCATTGTTTTTGAGACATGGTGGATTAAATACATTGTGATTCACTGAAATACACGCAGGGAAGCTAAATGCATTATTTCTTATTCACTAAAAAGTTTCCAAAGCTATAGTGCTAAAGGCTGGAGATCGAATCTGAGCGAGGGGAGTATGACTCCGATAGCCTACAGCAGTTGAGGACGTGAACATAATTTTTGACCCATATTATGATGTGACTGCTGACGCTAACCAAGGTCACTGGGTAAGCGATGTGTTTGAGGAGGATTACAGAGAGTTTGCCTGATTTCACGGTGACTGGAAAACAGGGAAATGTTGCCTACAAACACTATAAACCAAACTGTCCGTAAAAATAATAATGATGGTAATAAATTACAATGGCAATTATAATGTAAAACATTGATAATAACTAGGCTAGAATACCATTATGTAGAAATGTGTAGCCTTATTTGTGTATTTTCTATTAATTGAATGTAATGTAAACCAAAGCGTTTTGCTCTCAAATCTACTACAGAGGCTGGGTTTTGTGATCATTGACAATTTTGTCCAGTTAACCATATGGTTTCAGAATGCTTTTTTAGAGGGCTCCTTGGGTCTGTACTATTCTGTACCACTGCTAATCTAGGCTATTGATGCACAATGAATCGTGGGAAATACAGTATGTCAGATCAAGAATAGATACACACACATACATATATATAAATCTGTATATACGTATGTGTATATGTATATCTAAATGCCAACATTTAGCCGCAGCAAACTTTTTCAGACCGTTTAACTGACATCAGTCACATCCCTGGATCACACACACGTTGGTACCCGGGGCCTTCTGTGTACTTACCTGTATGTAGCCCTGCTGGTCAATGAGTAGGTTCTCGGGCTTCAGGTCCCTGTAGATCAGGTCTAAAGCGTGAAGGTACTCAAACGTCAGCACGATCTGAGAAGCGTAGAATCGAGCATCGGGCTCACTGTGCACGTACGCACGTACGCACACACACACACACACACACATACAAGCGAACACCCGCGCACACACATGGAAAGGAGTCATTATTGGACTTGTATTGGAGTGGTACAGAAGTGTTCAGGACCAAGACAACAAGGCTACATGGTTCTGAGTAATAGGACTTAACAACCTAAGCAGTGTGGAGCTGAACATCACTTCAGTCTCACCCAGCCAAGGCCCAATACGTGTCCTCAACAAGTCACCCAGCCAAGGCCCAAGACGTGTCCTTAACAAGTCACCCAAACAAGGCCCAAGACGTGTCCTTAACAAGTCACCCAGCCAAGGCCCAATACCTGTCCTTAACAAGTCACCCAGCCAAGGCCCAATACCTGTCCTTAACAAGTGTGTGACGTTATTTACGGTTTTCAGCAGGTGTGTGTTGTCTTAGGCACAGACACATGGTCCCATTTAACCTGTGTGTGTGTGTGTGTGTGTGAGTGTGTGTGTTAGGGAAAAGATACTAACGGAAACCGCCCAATTCTCCGCAGGTGAGAGAACATCTCTCCACCAGGCACATACTCCATCACCATGTAGAGGTTGGTGTTGTCCTGGAAACAACAGGAGCGTGTTTGTTAGTGACATACACACACACACACACACACACACACACAGGGGAACAACATCCTGCATAAACACATTTCAAACAACTAGACGTCCACCATTCTGACCACTAGACCTTCCTGCACCATCTAGACCAGAGGTCTTCAACATGGGGTCCGAGACCCTTGGGGGGTCCTCAGAGGCACTGCAGGGAGTCCTCCAAATTTATTTGATCCCTTATTTTCTTCTAAAATTGTAAATGTCAGAAAATATACATGAATACACAACAACACAAATACAACATAAATACAACATGTGCTATAAATATGTTAATCTGTCATACATAGCACTATAGGCCACCCTACCCATTATTGTTAAACTAAATATGTTATACCATATGTGATAGGGGGTCCCTGTGCCGTGTTTTTATCAGCCAAGGGGTCCTTGGCATAAAAAGCATTGAAGACCAAGCTGTGTCAGGCTCCGTGAACCGGAACCTTCCAGGAACGGTACGCACATGTGCGTGGCCCCACCCCTCAGTTTAAGCCACCCCTCCACAGTCACCATGGCAACGCCCGGCAACGGCCGGCAATGGAATACCTTGAAGGTGTGTTCCACGCGCACCAGGAAGGGGAAGGAGACCGCCTGCAAGATCCTCTTCTCGTTCAGTGTGTGTTCTATCTGCTTCAGCTTCACCACCTGTAGGGGGCAGCAGCACATTAAAGCTCTGCTCCACCTGCAGGGGGCAGCAGCACATTAAAGCTCTGCTCCACCTGTAGGGGGCAGCAGCACATTAAAGCTCCACCTGCAGGGGGCAGCAGCACATTAACCCTCATATGTGGTGGGTTAAAATTGTGATTGGGCTAGAGAGAAACTGCTCATCCAATCCAGGAGCTTTATAAACCGATACGATCGTCAGACTTTCAGAGGATCTTCATGGCGTAGTGCCCCCCCCCCCCCCATCACCTTTTGCTTGTTGAGGATCTTCATGGCGTAGTGCTCCCCCCCCCACATCACCTTCTGCTTGTTGAGGATCTTCATGGCGTAGTGCTCCCCCGACTCCTTCTCCCTCACAAGCATGACGCGGCCGAATGAGCCGGTGCCGAGGGTCTTCAGCCGCTCAAACTGGTCCAGGCTGGCCGTGTTCTGGGGAGTGGGGGGTTCACACGCTATGGTTACTATGGTTACACACTATGGCTACACTTCTTCACGTCTTCTGGGCATGGAGGTACTATAATTTTAAGCAATAACGCATGAGAGTGTGTTAGACTGAATATCAGCACGGCTGTGTTCCTTGCAGTTACTCAGTAATAGATTTATTTATTTATTGTCAATGTACATGTATTGAAATTCAGGTGCACTCGAAGAGCTGGCTCAATATAAAAATATAGTAAAATAGACGGTAAAATATATGTAGAATATGTAGTCTACATTTGCATGTTTCCATTCATCCCGCAGCAAGTGAAGTTTTTTCACAGCAATGAAGCCTCTAAATAGTTCACGGACGTTAGCCTAAATACCAAAAGTACATGTACAATGTAAATTGGTGCATTTATTGACTACTAATTACCAAAAACGTTTATATATCTGTGTATATATAAAAAAATATATATATTTTTTTTTCTCTTAAATTGCCCACCAAGCACTTCCTGGAACTATTTTGCCTCTCCGTGAAAGAAATGCGACGGTTGACAATTTTGAACTTCCGTTGGCATAACTGTTCATTTCATGGCTCTGGCATTCATCCAAATGGCATTTGTCCAATCAAATCACTTGGTCAGAACTAACTCTTGTATAAGGTACTTTAGAGAGAGAGAGTCCTTTCTTGCCTGCTGTCCCGACTCCACGGTAACCAAACAAACTCCAAGGCGAGCACTAAATAATATAAATCATCCTTTTGGATATGTGCGGTGTTCAAGCAATGTTAATATTCCTTTAAGAGGTGCTTGTTTTCTAATGGGTGTCAATGGGAATATAGGCGCTCCCAGGCGTAGTACCAGCGTCGGCCACCATACCCAGAAGGGAAGCATGCAAATGGGGGCTTGGTTCTGGGGGCAAAACACTATGGTCACTATGGTTACACCCTATGGATACTATGGACGGTTACTATGGTTACACAGTATGATACTATGTTCAGACATTATGGTTACACTGGGACCGTGTTCTGGGGGACCACCGGGAGGGTTACACACACACACAGTATACATACACACACACACACACACACGTAAAGTATACACACACACCGTATACACATGTACACACACACACACACACAGTATACACACACACACACACACACGTACAGTATACACACACACCGTATACACATGTACACACACACAGTATAGACACACACACGTACAGTATACACACACCGTATACACAGTCACAGACACACACGTACAGTATACACACACGTACACACACACAGTATAGATACACACGTACAGTACACACACACACCGTATACACACGTACACACACACAGTATAGACACACACACACACGTACAGTATACACACACCGTATACACACAGTCACAGACACACGTACAGTATACACACACGTACACACACACAGTATAGACACACACGTACAGTATACACACACACCGTATACACACACACACACAGGACACACACACACACGTACAGAATACACACACGTACACACACACAGTATAGACACACACACATACAGTATACACACACACTGTATACAGAGTCACACACACACGTACAGCATACACACGTACAGTATACACACACACACCTTATACACACACACACGTACAGTATACACACACACCGTATACACAGTCACACACACACGTACAGCATACACACACGTACAGTATACACACACACCGTATACACAGTCACACACACACAGTATATAATAATAACAATAATATATATATATATATATATATATATATATAAAATGTATATAGAAAGAACATATCCACACACACTACAGTATAAACATACACCGTATACACACACACACAGTATAATAATAACAATATATATATTGTTATTATTATTATTATTATTATATAACATATCCACACACACACCTACCTGTGCAGGGTTCTCCCACTTCTTTAGAAAATCCTCTTTGGCTTTAGCAAGGAACTCCTTGACTGGAGAACACACACACACACACACACACGCACACGCACGGGGGAAACGAGAAGATCATGTAATACTGATTACTCTGCTACCTGAGAACAGTAAGAGTGGTATATTGTAGAACAACCACATTTCTACCACACGACCCAAAACTGCTGTGAGGGCATTTACGACATTTACATTACACATAACAATCCATTCTCTTGTTTTACGGCCCACACACATGTAGGCTATACTGGTTACAGCACTAGCTGTCAGATGTCCCCATGGTTTGCGTACTAGGCTACTTTACTCATCTCTCGTGTCGGGCAGACTAACCTGCAGTCTAACCTGGCGGGTGTAGTCTACATGCGAACTAACGTCTATTCTAATGTAGGAGTAGGCTAACGTTGAATCGTGCGTTGTCTTGTCGTATGAATAACATATTGATGCCATCTAATAACGGCTATGGCTTCCGAATGTCGCATTACTAGATCGAGAGTGGGTGGATTTGCCTAAAGTGACACTTTACTGTGTTAGTAGACGCATAATAGATATATATCGACAAATAACCTATTTGATGAATAAAGGGTTTCAGTGTTTAGACAGACAAAAGTGGTAGGCTGAACGATCTGTCGTCTTGAGACCCATCTTTGATTGGGGGTGGGGGGTGGGGGGGGGGTCTCATAATAATACCCACCGCTCTCCATCTCGCTGCCTTTCCTTGCCGTGGGCGCGTTGCCCATAGCGGACACTCGGCGGCGGTTGGCCCGTGGCCGGCGTTCCGCTGGCTCGTCTCCGTCCCCGGGGGGCGAGGGTAACGTGTCGCGGTGGGTTCACGCCTGGAGGGGAGGGGAGGGGAGGGAGGGGGGATGACAGTCGGGTTTCTGATCCCCGGGATGGCAGTCGCGCCCGACGCTCCCCCGAGGGCCTTCTGGGGCGCCTGGTTCTCGAGATCGCCGAGCCGGGCAGGGCTGGACCGGGTTTAGCGCATCGCGCCGGGAGTGTCTGCCTCTCCGTGCTCGTAGCCCCCGCCGAGACCCCCGGCTCCCCGCCTCGCTCTCCCCGGCACCAAAAACACGGACTGTGGGGGCGGCAGTATTGTCAGAAGAACGATATCCAATTTTCGCACAAAACTCCCAGCGAGCGGTCAGGTAGCGTCGGGAATCGGACTAGATCAACATTATTCCCCCCCCCGTTGTCTCGGTGATGATTTTAAAAGACGGAACTACAGCCACGGGAACGTCCCGCCTCCTCGGCTGAATCACGGAAGACTGGCAGCCGGAGGAAGGCCACGGGTTGGTCACCTGTGCGCAGATCAATTCTATATAGCGCAGCGCTTGGCCTATCGCTGCCTGTCAACAAAGACGAAGCCCCGCCCCTCTGAACAGGCACGTCATCGATTATTCTCCTGGCGACGTGCGCGCCCACCTTCTCCTCTCCTCCACTCCCATTGGCTGGGTCGTGGGAATCTCAGCGCACGAGAGGGCGCTTATTGGCCGCCGCCGGCGTCCGACTAGCGCGCGCACCGCATCACTCCCGCCTTCGCGGGTGATACGAGTTTGGCTGCGTGACGTCAGCACCGAGCTATTTTTAGCAACGTTGGTCAGGATTTGATGCGCGCGGCTGCGAAACGGCAGGACTTCAAAACAGACCGGGTGCGGAAAATAATACATAATAACACACGATACACAATTATACATAATAACACACATGATACACTATAACACAC
>JAODUH010024550.1:0-24313 GCA_027564835.1 Typhlichthys subterraneus
AGAGAGAGAGAGAGAGAGAGAGAGAGAGAGAGAGAGAGAGAGAGAAAGGGAGAGAGAGAGAGAGAGAGAGAGAGAGAGAGAGATGAAGAAGAAGAGCAGGAGGGGTGGGGGGGGTCTGGTGACAGACATGATGTGTCGTGATGTGACATAACGTCTGGCCATCGAGTGACTGAACGGAGGAGATAAAGGGAAGGAGAGTCAGTGGTGCCAAGGAGGGAAAAAGGGAGCACTCTGTTGATCAAAGCAGAAGTGAAAGCATTGCTTAGGGCTCATTGGTCCCTTCCAGGAACTGCCCAACACATTGACCACTTCTTCACAACGTTGACTCAGTGAGTGAAGGCAAATACAGTCCCAGTATTCTTAAAGGCTGTTCAGATTAAACGAGCAAAAAACGACATATCAAAACTTTTGTGTCGCCAAGGAGCACGCAGCAGGGCCGTGGTATTATCTGTTTAGCTAGCGCTATTGTTTTGCTAGGAGATAACCGGATCCGATAATGGATCACGTCCAACCGGCAGTGTTGAGCTGAGAGAAGGAAAATAAAGCTACACCTGCGTTTTGAGACGTTGTGATGGGACACGCCGCGCTGCGCCTCCACGTACGGCATTGCAGCACGTTCCACGGCAGCACCAATTCACATAAGTGTTATTTCTGTATCTGAGCCCCTCGGTTGCGCATGTACTGTAATCTGAACGGTGTCTTATGTGTTTCTTAACTGTGGTTTGAAACGTTAATGCCGGGTATACGTGGTGACTGGCACGTTTTAAGAATAATTAGGCTGTCGCAGATTAATTAAGGTCTGACAATGCGGCTGTATTGGTTGTGGTTTGATGTAAACGAAGGACGATGAAATGAGCGGAGGCTTTGACAAGTTTCTGACATTGTGTAGCATGCGCATTGATGCAAGCCAATTTTAAGGATATCTTTCCAGAACCACGTTGTCGCCAGGTGACAAGCACAGAAGAAGTATTAGCGCCGAGTAAAGTAAGGCTTTAATGTCCACGAGGGGCAAATTTGTCTTGCAAACTGAAGTCAATGATAAATATATCTAATAAACCTAATAGATCCATACAATACACAATCAAACATACACAAAAGAAACCCAGTTAGCACAAAGGTCACTGTCACTGTCGTACCAGAAGAAAAATAGAGAGGTCCCGTATCATAGTCACTAGTCACAGGCCAAGTCCCTTTTGTTTACAAAGCCATATCTGCTAGTGGCACATATTAATATTTTGGAGTAGTGTGAGCACTAGCTGTTGTGAGGACTGAACTGTCTAGACTGGTGATTTGATCCATAGGTGTGAGGGTTACAGATCGGGCAAGCTTATTTGAATTAATAATTAATTTAATCTCAGGATGGGATGTTGCACGTAAACCATTTGGCTTGTGTATGTTTTTGGTGTCCTTGTTCGGTCCACACTGTGTAGGAATATACAATATTTATACTACTATAATATTTAACGCTCGGGGCTCCCCCCGGTGACTCAGTGCCCACACGAGTGCACCTAGTTTGCGTAAACATTCACCAAGATCCCGGTCGGTGCTCTGCCAAGTTCGACGTGAAAAAGCGATGGATTTTGGGTAGATTACACCACAGCCTACACTCACAACATGCCTGTATTTTTTTCGCTTCAAGATTGATTTTGTTTCACTTTTGCCAGGCCATTAAATAGGTAACTCAAATCATAATGCAAACCATATGAGGTTTACTTTCTACTCAAGCTTTGCTGGAAAGTTCGAAGGCACGGTTTGCATACTGGTTTTTGTGAATATTATTCTCTGATCAAAGTTTTTTTTTTGATGATTTTAGGCGGAGCTGCAGACACACTCCGCATAGGTTGAATCCCCGGTATCTAACAGTGCCTACAAAAACAAGTACCGTCATGTTTTCTGAATTTTGGCATCGACTTGGTACCAAAGCATCGGTTCTTGTGACGTCCCTGCTAAGGGCCCAGACATGACATCACAATGACACTGGATCACAGATGAGTGTCTTTTATTAAATAGCACAACGTTTTACGGTGGAAATTGGACTGTGTTTCAGGCGTATCTGTAATTGGACTGTGTTTCAGACGTGTCTGTAACTGGACTGTGTTTCAGACGTGTCTGTAATTGGACTGTGTTTCAGACGTGTCTGTAACTTGACTGTGTTTCAGATGTGTCTGTAACTCGACTGTGTTTCAGACGTGTCTGTAATTGGACTGTGTTTCAGATGTGTAACTGTAACTGCATTGGTTCCTCCCACAGGGAGAGGCTTTAGATCCTAACCTAGTGGGAAGAGGCGCGGCATATCTTCACACTAAATGACACAATCACGCTGAAGTATCTGAATGCTGCTGGCTCCAGACATTCAGACGCCCAACCACTTGGCGTGGAGCATTCTTGACAGGGCATAGAACACACTGGCATCTCCATGGAAACAGCTATGCAGTGATGCAGGCTTATACAGTATTTCGGGCAAATTTAAAGTGTCTCTAGATGACCTCCTGCCACTAGATGGCATACTAAGCACCAGCATCTGAAATAAAAACAAACAAATCACTACCCTACCTTTCCTCTTCCAAAAAATGACAACCTTTGTAGCCAGTTCATTTTATAATTGATCCCTCTTTGTTGGAACAAAAATGAACCTTAGGAGTCAACAATCAGCCAAAGTGAAAACATTGCAACCTCTCAAACCAGATGATTGAACAGGTTGGTTCAATTAGCCTACCCTAAGTTTGCTAGGACCAGAAATCTAGTTCTTGTAACGCAGTAAAGCGGAATTACTTGGATTAGTAATTTTAATATTATGACTGTTTTGGAAAAGGTAACATGTACCTGTCCAAAAACAATGATCTGTATTAGACTAAACACGCTAAGACAAGCTTGACCATCACCAAAATGCATATCTCCCAATCTATTGTTTTGGCTACTATATCAATAATTATGTGAAAAGCAGGACTGACACAGGACCTCATTAATACTCTCTTGGTAATTGATTATTGACTGTCTCATTACACTGTTTGCTTGAGTGTGTGTTTTGTGAATGTGTGTTAAACAAGCCAATAAGAAGTGTGTATCTACGAATAAGCTCAGCCCAGAAAATCAAATAGTTTAAAGGCACCTTCTTGGGTACTTGTGCATTTTATTTATAAATGGTTATTAAACACATTGAGTTTCTACCAAGCAAACCAGGGGAGCAGAACTCCATCGTGAATAATTCAGGATGTGTTTTAATGCAAGCAGACTGATAAGCCAATTATATTGCCCTGCTAGGGAGAAGTGATTTTATTTAATTAAATACAACTGGAATTGGAATTGATTTAATTAGATTTAGATGTGAGCTATTTAGCTGCCTCCTGCAAGGGTTTAAAACGTTTTATCCATCCATATTCAAATCTCATTCCATTACAAGAAGACATCATAGACTTGCTCAGGTATCAAAACATTGCCATTTCATGCAGTCGCAACAATATACAATATTTATGCACAATGATCAACAGCTCTAACACATCTAACTGTCATATACAGTATTTACATTTAGTTATATTTATGGCTGATTGAGGTAATGCTATCAATATCCATTTACAGTAATATACACTATTGATATACTAATTAATATTTAATTGAATTTTTTTTTACATACTGCACTGTATTCATGTCCATTTGTAGTTTTGTTTTTATTATCCAGTGTCTAGGTGTCAATACTGTATGGGCCAGATTTACTAAAGGTTTACGTGAGTAAAATTGTGAGCAAACTTGATAGCACTCGCAAATAACACGTGCACTGAACTACTCATGTTGTGCACGGAAGAGGACGTCTTTCAAATGTCCAAAGAGCACGTATTGTTTATCTGTTCCGTTTGCATGAATATACAATTTGGGGCGTTTCAATGTTTATGTGAAAAATAATGGCAGGGGAACATGCAAATACAATACTTTACTAAACGCAATGTGATTCATCAAGCCTAAAAGCTATTTCAGGTGATTGCGACAGCATATATATTTAATACGTTTGAAAGGACGGTGCAGACTCTGGTTGGGACTGAGATACCTTGTTTTCCTTAGAATAATCTAGTACATCTTGAAGAACTTTGAATATCTTCTTCCATTGGGAATAATTGTGTGTGTTGTGTGTGAGGATGGGTGTGGGCGTTGTTATTTGGGACTGAAGTTAAAGAGTTTCAAGTTAACTATTGCCTACCCTAGCAGCAAGAAAACATTAACACACTGGGTAACCCGGTGGCACAGCAAGAAGGTCCCGGGTGTGAACCCCAGTCGTCCCGGCCTTTCTGTGTGGAGTTAGCATGTTTTTCCTGTGTCTGTGTGGGTTTCCTCCGGGTGCGCTGGTTTCATTATGGGATGGGTTAAATGCAGAGGATGAATGCTGCTACATGTATGTGTAGTATTTTCATTTATACTGAGATCCTTTTTTGATTCACTTACGGCATTAACTTTTTCACAGATACTGTCCCTTATGGTGTCTATTCTTTGCTGTAGCTCACCAATGTGTTTATTTATCTCTTCCACCACCTCTAATTCCATCGTATTGAATTTGTGTTAGCACTTACGGTCAGACTGCATTGCGTCCCGACTCTCCACGGCGAGAATCCATTAAAACACGCAAACTTCTCATTTAAATACGGCAGCCTCCATGGTGTTTGCACCGGACTGCACACGTGCAATATTATACAATGCCCATGCAATTTACAGTAGCACTCTTTATTTGGGATTTTAGTAAATCCGGCCCATATGTGTCAACTAGCAAACACCAGCGCTCTGAACGCAGATTGGCTGAACCAAATATGTACACCAGAGCCATAAGCTGTCCTAACAGTATGTTGTTGCAAATTGACCACTTCTCACTGAGTCTAAATGACCGCTGAAACACTGCTGCTTGTCACATTTCTGGAAAAAGCCTGTCTGTCTGTCTGTCTGTCTGTCTGCCTGCCTGCCTGCCTGCCTGCCTGCCTGCCTGCCTGTTTGTCTGTCTGTCTGTCCATTCATACATCAGTTGATTTTGTTTTTTTATGTCATGTTGCTGCCAGGATGTTAATCACATTGTGTATGTCTGTGTGTGTCTGTGTGTGTCTGTGTGTGTGTGTCTGTGTCTGTGTGTGTGTGTATGTGTGTGTGCCTGTCTGTTTGTGTGTCTGTGTGTGTGTGTGTCTGTGTGTGTTTGATCTATACAGGACATGTGTTGCAGGCATAGCCTAACCCAGGAAAAACAACAAGAAGCCACATGATTTATGTCCAGGCCTCTAACAGTGGAGACAGGGGGGGGGGGGGGTGAAGAGTGGAATTTCACACACAGACTGGAATGGAGAAAATCTATTTTTTGTTCTCTGGGGAGAGAGAAGGCGATAGACAGACAGACAGACAGACAGACAGACAGATAGATAGATAGATAGATAGATAGATAGATAGATAGATAGATAATTGAATTATGCACACTTATTTATTTAGTAAATCATCTGTGCGTGTGTGTGAGATTTGGCTTATTAATATCATTGCTTTTGAACAGACCATATCTGTCAAACTGTAGCAAAAATGTTCCTTTTGACCTCACTTATGTCACCATGTGTGTATGTGTGCGTGTGTGTGTGTGTACAGTATTAAATGCGTTTGCAGTATGTGCCAGTGACTTCAGTGTCCATTACTCATAATGTGAAAGGTGCGATGATGTAACCCCTCCCCGCCCCCCAACCCACCATTTTCTCTCTCTCTCTCTCTCTCTCTCTCTCTCTCTCTCTCTCTCTCTCTCTCTTCGATATATCAAATGAATACATTACTTCACCTTTGTATTAGTGTGTGTGTGTGTGTGTGTGGGGTGGGTGGGTGGGGGTTCTAAATGCACAATGCTCAACACAAAATTTATCAGGTTCACCAGATGTCACACACGCTCGCACACACACACACACACACACATGCTCACATTAACCTTCCTCAAACATGAAAGGTTAGTGAATTAAAGTAATAGATCTTTAGAACATCAGTTGAACCAACCTCAGCTGTGCACAGCCATTAAAGAACGTCGTAAAAAAAAAAACTTGCTCATGCACCGACATACTATTATTATTTTCAGGCTATTATTTTGTGTGCCTTGCTCAAAGAAACACCATCAGTTTCATCTGAGGCAGGGAAGGGAGAGAACGTCCTTCACTTCCAGGTGTTTGCAAGCCTGGTGTAACCAGACCATATTCACTTTGTGAATAAGTGTTCCCTCTTGCCTGGGCGTAGACCTCTGGTTAATTGAGAAACTATTGGCCGTTGGCCGTAAACAATCGCCTTTGCTACAACTGTTTTGATCGCCTCATCTAGCTCTACCACCGTTTAGGCTTGACTTCAACGTCATGTCACCAACCCATCCTGATTGGTCTGCCAGCAGGCTGTGTGAACGTTAAAGCAAACAGGGTTTTCAGACTGTAACCTCAGGGAAATAAACTCAGCTGAGAGTACTAGTACTGGTACCAGGATAGGAGCTTCCTGCTGCTCCTGGGATTTTAATTGGCAGCTGGCTGGTCATGTATTCTTAACCCTATTACTGTATCCAAATTATATTTATCCATTATTCACCTTCAGTCTGTCGTCTGTAATAGATTTTGATGCTGTAAACATCAGATTTTTTAGTGGGGTTTTACCTCTGTGTGTGTGTGTGTGTGTGTGTGCATGCATGTATGTTTGTGTATTTGTGTTTGTGTATTTTCCAGTTCTAGTGAAGCGTTAAACTAATGTTCCATGTCTACGAAGGTTAAGTGTGAGGGCTAATGTGTGAATGCACATAATTAACACATTTAATTCTACTGTATGTGTGTATGTGTTTAAATGATTCTGGTGGGTCATTATCTTTTCAGTGGAAGGCCGGGTGCACTCATCACTGAGATAATTAAATAATTGAAAACAGAAAAATAACTAGTCTATTTTTAGTCACAAAAATTAAATTACAAAAAATATACTTTATTGCAGTAATAAAATCTGTTTTTTCCTCAAACCTCTGTCAATATGACTGTGTGTGTGTTGGGATTCCATTCCACATGTATTATAGATTTATAATCATATTACATAATCCTATTTTTGTAACTGCTTTGCAATGTGGTGTTTCTAGCTGTTCAAAATGTTAAATCTCCTGGACAGACTTCTGCTTTGATTTTACACCTTTTGATATTTTGATGTCTTGTTACACAGGAAGTTAAATATACTTGTGTGTGTGTGTGTGTGTGTGTGCACTTGCATGTGTGTGTGTACATTATGTGTGTGTACTGTTTTTGTGTTTTGTACTGTATAATTTGGGTTATGTCATGCAATTTGTATGTATTACGGTTTTGTCATGTTGGTTTTTGTTTAATTCTTTGATGATGATTGGATTTATTACTTGCATTATTGTTATTATTGCTTTACATTTCACAAAATCGAAATTAGATCAGAAGCAAAAATAACTATTGTGGTGGTCAGGAGCTATGAACGGCTTCTTCTTAGAAGGTCATGGGTCAAATGGGAATGATCTCTTTCAGGAGTATAATTGTATAATTTTACACTTTGACACCTTTATGCATCCCACAAGGAGCATAATTGATGTAGCTCTGGGGCTCCAACCCTGTGAACCGTCTGGCTGGAGGTCAAACAGCAGAATGCTTATAGCCTGTCCTCTGTTGTTCTAGACTAGGGCTAGCACCGCTACCTTACTCATTCAGACTCAGTCTATTCTCACAGAGCCAGCCGTTACGTGGCATAAAGTCTGGGACACAGTGATGGCTAACAGCTTCAAGATCCGCCTACTTGACAGGAGAGAGCTTTTGATTTACATGCACGACGACCAACTGTGTAACTCAGTGACCAAGTCGGATGTTAGTCTCACACAGAGGAGTTTGTTGTTGTTATACAGGGATATGTATCAGACGTGACGTGCTAATGAACAGAAGGGGCTGAGAATAGACTCGCCTGTAATTTAGGGATGGCACGATACAGTTTTTTCAGTCCCGATACCGATACAGACACCGGCACTTTGGGTATCGGCCGATACCGAGTACTGATCCGATTCCAGTGTTAAATTAAGTTTTAAGTAAATTACGTTTTAAGTTAAGTTGCAAATTAAATTATAGCCAATCTCTATTTTAGGACTTAGATACATGTTAGAAACCTGCTGCTGATAGTGTGGCCTGGGAAGGTTAGACATGGCTGATGCTAGACAGTAGACGCGTGTAAATTCCTGTAATTGGATCAGCCTCATGGATCGGTTACAACTGTCCACTTGTCACCGATACCGATTTCTGATCTCAGTATCTTATCGTTGCCATGCTTACTGTAAACGGGCATAGATGTATTAGTCTCCCGTCCTGACACCTATGTGGTGGTTGTCCCTCCGGCAGCGACGGCTGGGCGGACCGCTACGACGTCACCGACGGATACGTCAGGGAGGCGGCAGGGGGCATCACCATTAAGCTCCAGTCCGCGGACGTCAAGTGGTTCGACGACTACTACCTGAAGCTGCGGCCGGACAACAACCACCGGAACCCCTGGTTCCCAGAGTTCTGGCAGCATCGCTTCCACTGCCGCCTGAAGGGACACCCGCAGGAGAACTTCAAGTACAACCGCACCTGCAACAGTGAGTGGAGAGGCACCCGTGTCAATAACCTGTCAATCATAACGATTCCTATAACATAAATACATAAATACATAAATAGACACAGAGTAAGAACATTACAAAAGCTTTTCTGGAAAACATACAGTCAGTCTGTTTTTAAAGCATAAACTCATTAATAAACACACAACTTATGACAGGCATTTGGGTTGAAGGTGGAGTCGGTGGTTGTTTTTGACAAATTCAGTGAAAATCTCACAGTCTGTTCTGTGCGCTAAAAATAATAATTTGGTGTTTCTACAAGGCCCAGGCTCTGTAAATGGATGTGAATTTCAGCGGTGCGTCAAGCACATTGTCAAGGACATGTCGTCAAGGACGTCGTTGGCTTGACATGTTAATGCCTAGCTTGTCCTGCCCGACGTTGTACATGTTTATGAACATATTAAACATGTAACATTTAACCGCGGCATTATATCAGCTTGAAGACACGTTGTAAGCCTCTGTAAGTTATACATGTATAACACCTGATATTATTATAATATGCATTTCAATGTAACACACGCATCTTTATAAAATGTGCATGCTGCTATACCTGTTGCAGCAGATATGTGCATGGTTCTTCCCTTTAATACATGCAATATATTAATCATATTAAATACGTACAGTCCAATGCAGACAAACACACACACACACACACACACACACATTGAGATTGGTAAAAACACGTGGTTTTATCCTGGCCAACTTTGACGTCAAAAAGTTTATTATAACAGCAACACACACACACACACACACACACGCACACACACACACACACACACACATCACTCCATTCTCCAGTTGTCCTCTCCCACCCTGCTCCTCTCATTATCTCCATTCAGAGGCAAAGCGAGTGCTCCTTTCAAAGGGACTCACATATTGTAATGAAAGGGGATGTGAAGTGAAAATGAACGTGATGGAGAAGTGGGGGGGTGGGGGGGTGGTGGTGGTGGTGGATAACAAGAAACGAGTGGAAAGGAAGTGAACGAACCAAAGTAAAGAGGGCTTTTGATTGGCTATTAGAGTAGAGACGGTGTGTGTGTTTGTGTGTACAGTATGTGTGTGTGTGTGTGTGCGCAGTATGTATGTGTGTGTGTATGTTTCTCTGCGTGTGTGTGCGTGTGTGTATGTACTGTATGTGCGTGTGTATGTGCGTGTGTTTGTGTGTACAGTATGTGTGTGTGTGTGTGTGTGTACTGTATGTGCGTGTGCTTGTGTGTACAGTATGTGTGTGTGTGTGCCCTTCATCACTCCGTTCTAACCCCCCCACCTCCTTGTTCCCTGTGTCGACCCCCAAACTCAACCCACTGCCCGACCCCCCCGCCCCGCCCCCTCCACAGAGCGGGAGTCCCTGCGTCAGCAGTACGCCCAGGACACCAAGATGGGCTTCGTCATCAACGCCATCTACTCCATGGCCTACGGCCTGCACAACATGCAGCGAGCCCTGTGTCCGGGCTACCAGGTACGCAGTGCTCTGGATGGCTGTCCTCTCAAAGGGATCTGCCACAGACTGCTGGAGGAAGTGTGCTATGTCTGTAGGAAGCGTGCTACGTCTGTAGGAAGTCTGCTATGTCTGTAGGAAGTGTGCTAAGTCTGTAAGAAGTGTGCTACGTCTGTAGGAAGTCTGCTATGTCTGTAGGAAGTGTGCTAAGTCTGGAGGAAGTGTGCTAAGTCTGTAGGAAGTGTGCTACATCTGTAGGAAGTGTGCTATGTCTGTAGGAAGTGTGCTAAGTCTGGAGGAAGTGTGCTACGTCTGGAGGAAGTGTGCTACTTCTGTAGGAAGTGTGATAAGTCTGGAGGAAGTGTGCTATGTCTGGAGGAAGTGTGCTATGTCTGGAGGAAGTGAATTTGAACTGATTCTTTCTGAACATTCTAAAGACTGCAACCAACTCTTGCCAACTTTAGAACGTTGTTGTCTGTGGGCAGTGTGCAAGCAACTTTAAAGTGTACCTGCACCCTGCACTCTGCACAGAGTGGACGATATATGTGATACATGTTTATAACAAGGTGCTGAAGTGTAACCGTACCCCAGCTCTGAGCCTATTGCACAACTATTGCAAAACGCTACAGTAGTCAAAGAACTGAGAGAGGACCAAAACTTTGGTCAGAAACAAACAAGGTCTTTGGGCAATTTTAAGTGGATATGACTTGTAGAGCCAATCAAAACAAGTATTAATTTAAAAATAGGAATTCTGACAATATTTACACCAGCATTGACGTGTCTCATCACAGTACAGTCTTATTAGCATATTTAGTTTACAGCTTTAAAAAAAAAAAAAAAAACACAATTTTGGGTGCAGTTACTTTTTACTGTTATTACATTGTAATTATCTCTGGGTGGTCAGGGCCTGTGTGATGCTATGAGGCCCATAGATGGCGCCACACTGCTGGACTTCCTGATGAAGACAAACTTCACAGGCGTGTCCGGTGAAGGAATCCTATTTGACGAGAATGGAGACTCACCTGGCAGGTAGAGTCTGTGATTGGGCGAGCTATGGTGATCGCTAGAAGATGAATAATGACACAGGATTTGATGCAGTATTCAATGGTGAAGATTTCCCATAGAATTATAGGAATGCCGCTAATTCCAAGTCTCTCTGGCATACGGGCTTTTCCACAACAAAATAAAAACCACGCCCACATGCATCCAGTTTGCAATGCGGTGTTCTACAACTGTAACTACATTTGTTAGAAAAGTAAAAACTAAAACACAAACAAAAACAAATAAAGTTGGGTAGACTATTGGCACCAAATTCCAGGCATGCCTACTATTATGGGTTCAAATGTGACTAGTAGCATACCCAACCATTATCCTCACTAACAGGAGCTTCGGGAGCTATGTGCACACATGTGGACTCAGACTCATTTAATTGCATTGATTATTAGGTCTGGACTACTACATTACATCTACAAACAGGCTATGTCATGATGTCTTGGCTGTAGAACATTTAATAACAACTCATTCGCAGTAATATAATGACTTCATTCGTATAGAGGTTATACAGTACATTGAAATAATGCATAGTGTAATTCCCCCGCGGGCCACCAATTGAGTAGGCCTGTTGTAGGGCATGTTTGTGTACCGGTATACAGCATGTGCCTTTGTGTGCGCCTGTCATTCGCAGATATGAAATAATGAACTTTAAGAAGATTGGTAAGGATTATTACGACTACATCAACGTGGGCAGCTGGGACAACAGAGGGCTGAAGATAGACGACGATGAAATTTGGCCCAGCAAGGACACCATCATCAAGTCTGTCTGCAGTGAGCCCTGCGACAAAGGGCAGATAAAGGTAACGTTAACATAGAAAATACATATACACAAATACCGGCACATAAACCATGTTAATTTCAATAATATTAGATTATAATTGCCTGTTCTGTGATTGGCCTGCGGCTATCCAATAGAATCAGGGCTTACTAGAACGTCAGGAACAGAGGATTAGATGAAAACGCCTGTAGGGAAAACCACATCTCACAAAGACACGCACACACAGTTACCTCTGTGTTTTCACGGCTATGTGATTTCGTGCGTGTGCCTGTGTGTGTGTGCATGTGCGCGTGTATGTGTTTGTGCTCGAGTGTGTGTGTCTGTATGTGTTTGTCTGTACAAGTGTGTGTGCGTGTGTGTCTGTGTGTGTCTGCACGTGTGTGTGTGCGTGTGTATGTGTGTGCGCGGACATGTGTGCGTGCATACGTGTGCGTGCGTGTGTGTGTGCGTGCGCTGCTTCAGGTGATCCGTAAAGGGGAGGTGAGCTGCTGTTGGACCTGCACACCCTGCAAAGACAACGAGTTCGTCTTTGACGAATACACCTGCCAGGCGTGTGAGCTGGGCTCCTGGCCTACTGACGACCTCACAGGTTAGCCCTGCCTGCTCCTGCATCTGTGTGTGTGTGTGTGGGTGGAACCTCCTGTGTCAAGGAACCTCCGGTGCTGAAAAACGCAGAAGTGCGAAAATCTTCAGTTCATCGAATGGCCACTTGAGGCTGGCTGCAAAAGGGAGTCAATTCCATAGACTCCCATGTTACAACTTTACAGAATCAACATGTTTATAGCCTGGTTAAATACATGTTTATAGCTAGTCTCCACGTTCAGACACGCGACAACTCTACGGGGGGTGAATTGTTTTATAACTCATCAGCTTTATTATTATGTTATCAAAGATGGCGATGGCCAGAGCCAGCACAGCACGGTATTCAAATTTGTTCTTGAGAAAAGCTATGGATGACGTCACGGAGGGTTTGTCTGTTCCTATATACAGTGTACATATTGTGTGTGCGTGTGTGTGTGTGTGTGTGTGTGTGTGTGTAGAGTCATGGGCTAAATGGTGTTTACTAGAATCAATCGTTCTGTTCCGTCCTCCACCGCTTACAGACAAAAGAAGAGAGAGAGAGAGAGAGAGAGAGAGACAGCCCTCTCTTTCCCCATCTTCCTTCCCCCTGTGCTGCTGACATGGTTACCAGTGTGTTAATCCCAATGCAAATGCATTTCAGGGCCAGTTAAAATTTACTTTTGCCTGTGCGGCCAGAGCTGCTGCATATCAGGCTGTTACGGTTTCAATTACGGCGCTTTGCTAGCGTCTCGCACAGCGCCATGATTAAACATGAAGCGCCACGCACACGCAAACACACGCGTACACGCACACACACACACACACACACACACACAGACAGACTAGCTAGTTTCTCAGAGAAGTTTTTAGTTAGTTAGTTTTAAGTTATATTTTAAGAAACGTACTCGAGAGGAGAGAAATGGTAGAACGTTTATAGGTGCGTGTGTGCGTGCATAAATGTGTACTTTTATTTAAAAAACGTGCTTGAATGTGCGCTTGAATGCTTACTTCAAAGTGTTACGGGGTGGGATGTGGATGAGAAAGAAAGAGAGAGAGAGAGAGAGAGGTGTGTGGGGGGGTGTACACTAGTGGTATGGATGGATAGTAGAGAAGATGATTGAACAGAACATTTTCTGAGGATTTTGGGATCAAGGAAATGAAAGCATGCAGGAGAGAGAGAGAGAGAGAGAGAGAGAGAGAGAGAGAGAGAGAGAGAGCCCTCTGGGAGCAGAAGAGGGGGGCTTAGCGGTAGGATTTAGGTCCCTCTACTACTCAGCAGCCCCACAGCATTTCAAGGAGTTGGCTCGGAAAACTTTTTATTGACTGAACTCTCCAAAGGCTCCTTCCTCGTCACGCCTGGGCACTCAGAGCTCCATGGTCTGCTGAAACGACAGCCAGCCAGTGAGACATCAGTCCCCACCAGCCATGTTAGACCCGGGTGTTTCACGCAAACCTGATTTGGACTGGCTTGAGTCCGTACTTTTGACCTCAAGGGGCTGCAATGGTGCCAAAATGCAGACATAAACAAAGGCTCATAGTCCAGGAAATGCACTGCATCTGAAAGGCAGTGAAGAGTAAGAAGAAATCAAGCAGGAGGTTGGCAACAGTACAGTATGTAAAAAAAAAAACACCTTGGACAGGTGTCCAAGCGAAGTCAAAACACAGGCACTACAGCCTATTCTGGCAAATGGATAGCATAGTAAATTAAGCTACAGTAGCAACGTCAGTGGCAACACATACTGTAGCGGAATATCACAAACAGGGGGCGGGGGGAGGGGGGCAGCAGAGATTACATACTGTACTGTACACAGACGGGCTGATTGGGAATGAGATGAGGTGTGGGTGATATTTGGACAGAGGGCGGGGAACAATAAAGAGGGAAAAGGCTAACAAACTAAACCTAACTAAAAACTGATAATAAAAAGAAACAAACTTAACTACTTTAAGTAGATTGATTGATACATATTTATTTGCTTATTTTATTTGTACTAGGAATGTATCATGGTGAAGCCTACTGTAGTAGTATAAGACAAAATAAGACGGCATGAACGTTATAATGTACAAAATAAATAAAAGTAAAACAAAATACCAGTAGAATACAAAATTACAATGCTAGACATATGAGTTGAAAAGGGGGGGGGGGCAAGATAATTTATAAAAAGCATGGAAGGAAAAGAAATGGAAGGATTAAGTAGAAATGCTTATTGCTGCTTTAGAGTACATGGTACATGTTGACAGGACTGAACTATCATTATAATTCAGTTGGTTTGAAACTATTGGATTTCCTACCTCACTTCTCAAGCTACAGAGCCCATGTAGCGCCATTTGAAATGAACGATTGTGTGTGAAGGCTGTCAGTATCTATAAAAACTGGCACATTTCCACATTCACATCACCCGTGTATTCGTTGAGCGATGCGTTCATTTTTTTATGCCCCAGGGGCGTTTGAGGCAAGATGGGGGGGGAATGCGCACAACAATTGAGACGTCAGGGATTTAAGTTATTTTTATGCCCATGCGGGTTAAAAAAGACCTTCGACGTGGCGCTGACTCAAAGCCTCAGTGAGCCAGTCCTTCCAACACGCATGCCACTATAGACTAGACTGCCAGCCTGCTATTTGTTAGCAACCAGTTGCTAATGCCACCGTGTTCCACATCTGAACCACCTCGCTGCACGTGCGCCTTTGCGCTGTCTGAGCACTGCCAGCTGTGCGGTAATTTCAGCGAGCGCTCAGCGGTGGATTGTAATTAGAAGAGTCCCATTAAAATGAATGACACTTGATCTCCCGCGCCTACAGGAGACACAGCTGGGCCCAGACGTTGATGGGAGAGGTAGAGAGGAGTGACTGATTGTAGGGCTAAGGATTATTTGGATTATCGATACATCTGACGATTACTATTGAGATTGATTGATTCTTGACTTATTTATAATTCATAATCATAAGAATGTCGAACCATAAGTAGGACATCCATTGCCGTTTGTAGTGGGCTTCAGCACATGCACAGTCAACGTGCACATGTCCACAGAAAGTTGTGGAGGTGCGCGATATATCCGCCATGCCACAGTCCGTGGAAAATATGCCTGGGCCTTTAAACTACTGAACAGAATAAGCTACAAAAATAATGTAACAACTGAAAAATAAGTAAATATAAATGAAAGATATTATTAGAACACAACTAATTATGAAATTTGAGTAATTCTGAAGCGGAATATGCTTTGTATGAGCTTGACAAATTGTTTGATAATGAAATTGGTTGCCAGCTGTATTTTCTACTACTGGTTCTATTGGGAGCAGCCCAGTATGCCCACAGTCTTCTGCTTGAGCTACTAAATCTAATAAACGAATAAACGTATTTGTTAGTTCTCCGTGAGAAATAATATTATTGTCTCACATTTATAATTGTTCGATGAGAAGAGACAAGGCCAGTCCGCCTCTAGGGTATAATTGTATTATATTTACCTTAAATTACGGTATCTATCATATACTATCTTGTTTGTAATATCCTGTCTCATTGCTTTTTTGTATTATTTTATTATTGATGTATTTTCATTTGACCTATTTGACCATTTTACTTAAATAAATAAAATGTATCTTTATTAATTTAGTTAATTGTAAAGCACTTTGAGTTGGAATCTTTGTATGAAAAGTGCTATATAAATAAGGTTTATTATATTTATATTACTGTAATAATTACTGTCTTCTGCCTGAGCTGCTGTACTGGGAGCAGCCCAGTTAAACCACTGTCTCCTCCTCTGGTCCAGGCTGTGACCCCATCCCCGTGGAGTACCTGAGGTGGGGGGATCCGGAGCCCATCGCGGCCGTGGTCTTCGCCTGCTTGGGCCTCATGGCCACCTTCTTCGTAATGGGGGTCTTCGTCAGGTAGTAGCCTCCGTCTGGCCTGGCCCTGACATCAGCAGTACACATACACACACACATACATACGGTATGTGTCATAACGTCTTGTCTGTGTGTGTGTGTGTGTGCGTGCCCAGGTTCCGAGACACCCCGGTGGTAAAGTCGTCCAGCAGGGAACTGTGCTACATCATCCTGGCAGGCATCTGCCTGGGTTACCTCTGCACCTTCACCCTCATCGCCAAGCCCCACGCCATGCACTGCTACCTGCAACGCCTGGGTATTGGCCTGTCTCCCGCCATGAGCTACTCCGCCCTGGTTACCAAGGTCAGCCTGCCCCCTGGAGGTCCCCGCTGAAGCTCCCCCTTGTGGCCAGAGCCGGGAATGTTGTTGAATTAAAAACGAGTCAAATTGGCCGAACACAAGCCCCGCCCGTTTTCACCCTGTCCCCCCAAAAACAGCTGAGCAAGTTTGGAACCTGGTAGAAACTCTGTCTAATGTCTGTTTTTCCTGTTATAGCCTACTCTGCTATTTTGTCCATCCTGGTTACAGTAACTATGGAGGGTGGGGCTTGGGATCAGTCAATTCTAGTTATAGAGGAAATTATTAGCTTGATCAAGGAAAGAATACAAAGTACATACATGGGGATCTCTACGTCGACCCAGAGCATATAAATAGAGACATGCGTGTGGACATGGAGAGAGAGATCCCGTTAGTTAGGGTGAAACAACGCTAATATTCAGAAAATATCTTCCTACATTGGCGCAACCTGCAAGGTTGGTGCATGGCCTACAAGTTCGGCCATGCACCAACCTTGACTAGGCAGAAAGGGAAAGCTAGAATCAAAACGTTCCCACAAGGGTGATAAAGACACCAGTGTTTTGGTTTGAAGCTTGTGACTCTCCCAGGGGTGAGAGGTGGCATGGTTGGATAATGTTAGCCTTGCGAGACCATCCTGATCAGTTGAGCTTCAGTTTGCCTTTGCCGCGAGAATCAGTCTGAAGAGCTTGGAAATCACTGTGTTTCAGGCCGCGAAGCCTAGTGTGTGTGGCCAATCAGCGTCGTACTGTTAGCTACAGGCTACACACCATTACGTTAGGTGTAACGAAGGCTACTTGAAAACAAATAGAAAATTACAATAGCGGGTTAGCGTAGTAGATGCTGAAATATAGCAGTTTTTTTAGAATTTATTAGAAGAGCAAAGGCTTTTCTCAATTGAATTATATGCTTTCACTTTTCTACCGCAAGAGTGGATAACTACAAAGTCTGGTTCACAGGTTTGTTCAATCACCTGCCAAGTATTTTTTGAAAGTGCCTGCCCTTTTAAAACAGTTCTAGTGGACTGCTCCCTATATGGATGTGTCTACCACACACAGATATCTGGCATGTCAGGTTCTGAAAAACGTACCCTTGCAGCAAAATGGTCTTAGGTTCAAATCCCTCCTATTTGAGGCTGAACGCTAACCTGACATGCCAGATGAAGTGTTGCCACACGTCCATCTTGGGAACGGTACATTGAAACTGTTTGTGAAGGGGCAGGTCATTTAAAAAAAATACTTTAGAGTTGATTGGATGAACCATCTGGATCGGCAAAAACCAAACCACGGCCATATATCTATAAACACGACGCTGATTGGGAAGTTCAGTCGCTATCCTCAGACACATTAAAAAATATTCCTAGGCTTTCCAGACTGGTTCTCATGGCGAAATTAAACTGAAGCTTGCGTGATCAGTGTGGTCTCGTGAGGCTAGCGGAACGTGGCCTTTCTGTGAGAATGGTGCATGTTCTGCTTCAACACATAGCCTACTTTAACACTGACGTCACTCCTGGCATTAGTACAGGAGATAAACCGGCTGCCCGCACATTTATTCACGATAAAAACCAACTATAACACGCACTTTGGGAACCACCGTGCAAAGTGTCTAATGTGTAATGTACAGGACATTATCCCTTTGTAATGGGATTTCCACCTTTTTGACAGCTTCCCCTTAAGGAGTTTTTTCCCCGCAGAACGGGAAATATGGAAATGAGGAACAAGAGAGGAGGCTGGCTCGGCTCCCGACATGAGCTATTTCACAGCTTGTCAGCAAGGATGCCGGTGGGAGGAGGAATTTGGGGGGGTGGAGGGTAGGGGGTTGGCAGTATGAAGGCAGAAATGGAGCATGCTAGGGGGATTGAAAATACCTCTTCATCATAATTAACCTAGAAATGGTGGCAGCAGCAGCAGGCCTATTTCGACCGCCACCCCCACTGTGTTTTCACATAGCTCCTTAAACGGGGTCTATTTGTTGTCTTGGCGGGGCTAAAAACAGCAACAACATTGTTGACACACAAAGGAAGGGAAGAGAATAGATGCCTGTTATTTTGATATTTCCTCTCTTTTACAGACACACTGACACAACCACACTCTCACACACACACACACCCTGACAACATCCAAGTCGTCTATTGCTCAGTGTGCCTTGCTCAAGGGCAAAACGAGAGAACCGGCATCTGACACGTCCACATCAAGGCTCAGGTTTGCTGTGGCGCATGTAGCAGCCGTCCCTTCCTCGCCATGACAACAGCGTCATCACGTTTTGTTGTGGCCCTCGGCAGCAGCTTAGTGACGGTCGGCCTGTTTGTGTGTGTTTGATGTCTGTGTGTCCATGGTGTTCACCGCAGACCAACCGCATCGCGAGGATCCTGGCAGGCAGCAAGAAGAAGATCTGCACCAAGAAGCCGCGCTTCATGTCGGCCTGCGCACAGCTCGTCATCGCCTTCTTGCTCATCTTGCTGCAGCTGGGCATCATAGTAGCACTCTTCCTCATGGAGCCCCCTAAGGTAACTGTTCCTCATGGAGCCCCCTCAGGTAACTGTTCCTCATGGAGCCCCCAGAGGTAATTCTTCCTTGTGGAGCCCCCAGAGGTAATTCTTCCTCGGGTAACTGTTCCTCGTGGGGCCCCCAGAGGTAACTCTTCCTCAGGTAACTGTTCCTCGTGGGGCCCCCAGAGGTAACTGTTCCTCGGGTAACTGTTCCTCAGGTAACTGTTCTGCTTGACAGACACTTACAGTGTGTAAGATCTAGTGTCATTACGCAATGATGCAGCCTACCTGCAGCAAGGCAGGGTGTTCCCATGTGCAGTGTGTGCTGCATGCGTTATTACAGTACAGTTACAGTTACAGCAGGTAGCAGATGCTTTTGTCAACAACAACAACAAACTGTCAATAGTAGAAGAGACACCACTTCTCCTAAGCAAACAACATTTGGTTATCATAATGACAGCAGCATGTCAGCATGGCTAATGTTTACTTCATGCAGTACATTTACTTCATGCAGTACATTTACTTTATATAGTACATTTACTTTATGCAGTACATTTACATTATGCAGTACATTTACTTTATGCAGTACATTTATGTTATGTTACAGTTATTTGTTTGCAGGCAACCATGAAATTATCATTTATTATAAAAAGCGATTCATAATCCTGTACCCCTCTCCGTACACACACAGGTAATCCATGACTACCCCAGCATTCGCCAGGTCAACCTTATCTGCAATACCACTAACCTGGGGGTGGTGGCGCCACTGGGTTATAACGGCCTGCTTATTCTCAGCTGCACGTTCTACGCCTTCAAGGTACATCCATCCATGTCTGACCCTTATTTTCTGTCTCCGTTTTAACAGGTAGGCGTCAATGTTTCAGATTACCTGAGCCGAAAGTATTCTAAATCCTATTCTAAAATGTATCTACATGTAAACACAGCGTCCCCTTCCTTCCTGTGTAGTTTCTACTGGTTGTTTGGTAGAACACTTGCTACCTTGTCACCACTTTGTCTGTGTTCCTATTTACAGAACCAGGACTGTGTAGAAGTACAGTGCAGGTTATTTTTTCAGCACGCATAGAAAATGGTAAAATAGCAAAAGTGTATTATCTTGCAGTTATCTTGCAACCCTGCTAAAAATTCCAGCATGAATTCCATTCTGGTCCAGGCTGGTTCATACTGGTTAGTGCTGGCATGCAAAACATACCTTATGCTGGTGACCAGCAATGCTGGATTTTTTTAGATGACTATACCTTTACTGTTTGTTTGCTCCCTTCAATCTAGCCCTCTTTGGCCAAAAGCTACAAGCAAATGCAAAGGTTCCTCTTTCACTAACCTGCAGTTTATGCTAACTGTAAACTGGTCATAGGTAGATACGGTGTTCTGTTGTTGTTGTCGTCCCTGACCTGCATCACACCCAGCTGGGATAAGCTGTTGTCCCATGTGACCCTGAGTGGCAACAGGCGGCGGAGGTTTTTAGTGTTTAAAGCCGTAAGCACTGCTGAGCGCACAGATTAAAAATGGCCATTTCGAGTGCTGCTGTGAAGAAGAGAGACTGGTCCCAGAACAGTGCTGTGAAGAGATTTACACGGTTGTTTCTGATTGGAGGGATCTCGACAGTCTTCCGCGGTCATCAGTGACGTGCGATCAGTGGCGGCAGGGGAGGCAGTGCCTCCCTTGTGTCGTAAAATGTAAAAAAACAAAAATTATTAAAAATAAATACATAAATATTTGTCCACTGATCCGTGATCAAAATTGAATTATTGCATGAGTCCAGTGATTTCCAATTATTTTTATAGTCAATGTCGCTGAGTGTGTATTCTGTTCAAACAAATACGGGGAAAGAGCGGCGGCAGCGACGAGGTGAGCCTCCTCGCTGCCTCCGCTTGTTCTTTCGCTCAATCATTCAGCGTCATTGGATGAGGCCCTATAGAACGTTCTGCCCGTCTCTAATGGGCACAGCAGTCATGACATGACGAGATGTAACTAGACCGCTTCACATCACAGCAACTAATGCAAATGACTTGGCCGTGCTTTAGAACATATCGGGAATTAAAAAATGTGTGTATGTGTGTTATTTATTAATTTTTTTGCATTGTGTAAAATGCTGAAGCTGTTGAAACAGCATATATCTCGTTCTTGCCTGTTTTCACTGGATGTACTGTACAGTATATTTTTGGTATGTTTCTGTAATTGAGGGTGGTCTATATGTGATTAAATCCCACCCCTACACTCTCTGCAGCCCTAGTGTGTTATTGCAACAATCCTTTCCCACTTACAAAACACTTTTCTCAGCCTTGAAAAACAATGGTGCTTTGAATAAATTTTTTCCGGTTTTTCACAAGCCTTGCATCACCGCCTTGTTAAAGAACAAAGCAGTTGTGGTTTGAAACAGTGATACCGTTGAACACACAATTCCCTCTCTGTGTCTCTCTGTCTCTGTCTCTCTGTCTGTCTGTCTCAATTCAATTCACTTTTGATTTATTGCCATGACAGTTCAAAGACAATGTTGTCGAGGCATGACAACATTGTGTGTGTGTGCGTGTGTGTGTGTGTGCGTGTGTGTGTGCGTGTGCGTGTGCGTGTGTGTGTGTGTGCTCATAAAGGTCACTCCCTGTCCCTCAGGTTGTGGCATGTTAAAACATATATGGCACAATATATGTTTTGCCACCTTCTCCTGTGAGTATTTTAACTTTCTAGCGCTCATTCAGTTCTTTGAAGCCTGTCATTTCAGATTTGAAATGATCAAAGCAACTTTACCATCCTGGAGGGGTGGATTCCTCCCTCTGTGGTCCATTACCAAGTTTCTTCCCTTTTTTCCCAATGGGATTTTTAATGGAAGTTTTTTCCTGCCCGGGGGGAGGAGCAGGCTATGGGGGTGTTGTTTCCATATAGCCCTTTAAGACTGCTATGTGATTAAGGGCTAAATACAGTACCTAACTTGACTTCACTCAACTCAAAGTAATTGTTTCTTACTCTATCTCTCTCTATCTGTGTGTGTGTGTAAGTGTCTCTCTCTCTCTCTCTCTCTCTCTCTCTCTCTGACACATCTTTTTAGGCAAGCTTTTAATTAGCAACATGGTGTTAGGTTTTTGTTTTATATTATAATGTACTTTTATCTTGTACGGTGTAGGATTTTATTTATTTGCATTGCTTTGACTGTACAGCACTTTGTGACCTTTGTCTGTGAAATGTGCTCTATAAATAAACTTTACTTACTTACTTACTTACTCTCTGTGTCTCCCTCTGTCTCTCTCTCAGACTCGCAACGTCCCGGCTAACTTCAACGAGGCCAAGTACATTGCGTTCACCATGTACACCACCTGCATCATCTGGCTGGCGTTCGTGCCCATCTACTTCGGCTCCAACTACAAGATCATCACCATGTGCTTCAGCGTCAGCCTCAGCGCCACCGTGGCTCTCTGCTGCATGTTCGTGCCCAAGGTACCAGCGCCGTAGCCTGGCTCCGCCCGCCCAGTGCCACGCGCGATGAGAGATGCAACGCTCCCGTTGACTTCCATTGTAACCTAAAAATGTGAAAGTAACATGCGTTGTGGTGCGCCCAAAATATTACCCGAAAATCGATGGCTGTACAGTAAATGTAATCGCTGCCTGTTGTCTGTCTCATGGGTCCCATGGTCTGCCCAGCAGAAAACCATTAAAAGTTTTTTTGGGGGTGGGTTTATATTTCGACAGCTACATAAACCAGGTGATATATTGCAACTCTCTTATTATATGACACTAGTTTGGAACCCTGTTCGCATTAGCGTTCACACAGCCCACCCTGCAGGCGGACCAATCAGCGTGGGTCAGTGAGATGACTTTGAGTTCAAGCGTGTGTGTCCAAAAGGTGGTAGAGCTAGATGAGGCAATTAAAACAGTTGTAGAGACGCTGATTGGTTCAATTCTGTCCAAAAGTATCAAAATTAACCAGAGGTCTACACCAAGTAGGATGATACGCCTGGGAACACATGGAGCGTGGCCAAACCGTATTCACAATCTAGATTCTGCCAGTTGATTTACACTCCCTGTAACTTTGAGGTTTTCTACATACCACATCTCCTGAGACTATACTTTGTCTGGCAAGTGTCATGGTTTACAGTGTTCCAGTCTGGATCCCCTCTGTTCAAAACCATTTGTGTCAATAGGTCATATAAGTTAATTAAAATGTTTTATAAGGCATTTTAAAGACATTGGATACCATTCATAATATTATTTTCAAACAAAGACATTTGGGACTACTTTCCAACCATTCAGACATTGTTATGTTTTTCCAATACAGAAACTTTTTGTTGACACTTGCTCAACTGGATGCTGATTGGACACTGGATTGTGGGATCCAGACTGACTTCCAGAGCAGAATTTTCTCACTAGGTTAACCACTGCCTGTTTTTAAGAGATTAGCATTGGGCAACTTGCTGAACTAATTATGTCTTTAGTTCAGGTTTGAATTATATCATTATGTACAGTCTAGTTTCCACTGAGACCATTGATATGTCATCTCATATTTAGAATCCAGAAAATAGCAGTTCTCCTATTACGTTTACCGTAAGATTAGTAGAGTTTCTCCATCGTAATAAAACATTAATAATGTTCCCACTAATACATAGTCCTATAAAAAGCATGGGCTGATTGTTTATGTGAACCTTGTCCTCATCGTGAACCTTGACCTCATCGTGCCCGCAGGTGTACATCATCTTGGCCAAGCCGGAGAGGAACGTACGCAGCGCCTTCACCACAAGCACCGTGGTACGCATGCACGTGGGCGACGGCAAATCATCCTCGGCAGCCAGCCGCTCCTCCAGCCTGGTAAACCTCTGGAAGAGGAGGGGCTCTGCTGGAGAGACACTCAGGTGTGTACGTGTGTGTGTGTGTATACATGTACTGTATACTGTGTGGTGTACATGTGTGCGAGCGTGTGTGTGTGTGTGTGCGCGCGTGCGTGCATGTGTGTGTGTAAATGTAATGTATACTGTGTGTGTGGCACAGAATGTAGCATGTGTGTAACACTGCAAATACAAGGATTATTTAAAGCCACTGCGCCTACCCTTCTGTGGTGGGGTGGGGGGTGGAGGATGGGGTGGGGGGGTGAAGCGGGAGAGAACAGCAACACACTTTCATTTGTTCTGCGGTTTGCCGCAGCTCGCCCCACTTGGCAGGAGAGATTTCAATCACAACCTTTAGCAGACGTGTTGCCCCCCCCCCCCCCCCCCCCC
>JAODUH010024561.1:0-24309 GCA_027564835.1 Typhlichthys subterraneus
CCCGCGGTGGTGGCGTCAGTTTTTATGCTGAGTCCACACATTTTGAAGGGAGCGGGCTAATCCGGCCAGGCGTTTTAGCCTGCTATTCAGGAGGACAAGGAGCCAGGGGATTTGTGCTTGTCCACACCTCAGGGGTAGAGGATTACCAAGATAGTCAGAAAGGTAGAGAGGGAGCGATTGTGTTTGTGCTCCGTGTGCATGAGCGGGTGTGCACATTGGCACTTAGTGTGAAACGTGCACGTGTTGTCTGTGTGTGTGTGTGTGTGTATGTGCATGCACAGGGTCTCTGTTTCCGACGCCCACTCACATGTACATACCCCAGGGCTCTGACAGGGTCACCTCTGGGCTTTTCAATGCATCCTCTCAACCAATCCTAATTGATCTCACGCATTACTAGCCCCAAACACCCCCCCCTTCCCCCCCAAACACACACACACACACACCCCAAAAGTCTGCAACACAGAGAGAGAGACAAAGGGAGACATGCACAGAGAGAGAGAGAGAGAAAGAGAGAAAGAGAGAGAGACTGTCTCATTGTCTGAGGAATGGGCTCCCCTTGCAATAAGCAAGTGGCTTCCTGCTTCCTCCAAAACACACATGCACGCACACACACACACGCACACACACACACACCCTGGTATTACCACCCCTCTCCTCCCCTCTCCTCGTCTCTCCGACTGTGCTAATCCACTGGCCGGGTCAGGAACTCAGTTACCCATCTGGCCGAGCCCACCTCAAGCTGAGAGGAGAAGGAGATGGAGATGGAAGGATGAAAGGGAGGGGAAGGAAGGAGGGGTGTGGGGGGAAGGGGGGAGATGGAGAGGGGAGAGGGTTAGGATGGGGTGGCGGGGGGAGAATGATTGGATGTGGGCAAGTGACATAAGAGGTGTTGGTAGACCCATATAAACACAGGGCTAGGAGGAGAGAGGGGAGGAGAGAGGGGAGGAGAGAGGGGAGGAGAGAGGGAAGGAGAGAGGGGAGGAGAGAGGGGAGGAGAGAGGGAAGGAGAGAGGGAAGGAGAGAGGGAAGGAGGCATATCCAGTGACCAACAGTGGAGAGCCCTACAACAGACCACCACAAGAGAAAGCACAAATCCACGATGCCTTTTCCCTTTGTCTGCAGTTCCATGTGAAGACGAAAAGGGCGGGGGGGGGAATTGATCCCTTTGTCTTTTCAGGGAGGGAAAGGATTATCCGTTCCAGCAGGTTGGAATGAGAGCTGACACCGGGGGCTAGGCCACGACCTATATAGGCGGCTCACAGTCTAACCATGACCTTCACCTTTGACCCCGACCGCTAGACGCCCAGTGGGCTGGCTGGGTTGGTTAATGCTAGCCCACGACCTCTCTTTGAACCCATCCCGTGGCTCTCGTGAGAGGCTAACACACAAGGGGTCTGTAATGAGTTGGAAGGGATCAGATGCATGTGTGGCGACGTGGATCTACTGGTGCAAAATACCAGAGAGAATGGAGCGAGACGAGAGGGTGCAACATCGTACGGCACTTCCGCCTTCGATTTTCCGAGAGTTCTAGATATGCAAACTAGAACTAGGGATTACTTGGGTAGTTATATTACATGTATTCCCAAGTACCTGCGACGACCAGAGCCATGGACATAACAGAGTTACGCCAACAGACGTTTGACATTTTCAACGGTCACATGGTTCATGGAGAGGCAAAACCTATTGCAAAATAGTTCCAGGAAGTGCTTGTTGGCCAATTTGAGTGTGTTTGTGTGTGTGTATGTGTGTATGTGTACGTGTATGTATGTATGTATGTATATAACTTTTCAATAAATGCACAGATTTACATTTACATTTATAGTCTACTTTTAGTATTTAGGCTAACTTACGGGAACTATTTTGAGGCTCCTTTGCTGTGAAAAAACAGTCCATTGGAGTGAGCGGAGATGACACAACTCTGTTATTTCCATGGCTCTGCCTGCAACCAATCAATGCGTTTCAGGCCATGTATGGCACTGTAGATATAGCTGTCTGCATGCTGTGTATACATCAGCCTCCTCAGCAAAATGATGTTGGTGATGTAACTTAAGGCAACATGCCCAGAACCGTCTTGCTGCCCTAAAAATGCATTATGACGCTCTTATCTTTGTTAAGTATTTTAACATATTTGTCAGTACTTTTCGTAGATGCCACAGCAATCCCTTCAGACGCCATAGCCATATTTAATTTGCATAATTATACAAAGTATGTGTTCGGATTCAAGTTGATCCCAGCAGGTAATCCAGGTAACCGGGGTGCTACTTACAGTAGTAGTGAAGATGGCGTGCTGTGTTATTGTCAGACATGCAGAAGTAACAACCCCTGTTAAAATCTTTCATCTCTCTTGGATACAACACTTTAAAGATTATAATGAGCATAACTAAATACAGGACTTAAAACTAGGAGGATACCCGGACACGTGCTTAAAACAAAGAGGAGCTCTCCAATTCATTTAACCTGCCTCTGCCTGTCTAAATGAATAATGTTAACAGTGGAGACACTTTTTAATATTGAAGGTGTATGAATGTAGGGGTAATAATAAAAAAGTACAGTATCTTAAAGATTCTGACAACATACAATGAATTAGCAATATAAATAAACAACCACAAACAGAGTAAAGTTGAAGATTTACTTACAGACATTGCCGGTGTTGTCAAAACTTTTGAGCACTTCGTTTACTTTGAGAGGTCCCAGATTATCTCTAAGAAACAAAACATATGGAATATTATGTTATCTTTAAATTCATTTGAATGAATTTACTGCAGATACAGGTACTGTATCTGTAAGAGGTGAGCATGTCTTTTCCTGCTCTATCCTAACATTTCCTACAGGTCCTACAGGTCGTAAATATGTCTTAAATATTAATATAGCAGCAAACATTTATTTTTATGGAAAGGTATAAGTGTAGGGCACAATTACCTTCACACTCCCTCTGTGTGTGCTGTAATCCTCTGATTTTGTTTTCAGGTGTGCGCATTGGCACTTAAGTGTGCAGTCTGGCTGCAAGTGCATGTTAGTGTGTGTGCGTGTGTGTGTGTGTGTGTGCGCGTGCGTGCATGTGTGTGTGCGTATGTCCCATAGGCATTTGTTTTGGTCTGAGATACGTGTGCTCTAGTATGACATTTAGTAACAGGAATTCATTGAGCCACTTAAAATAAGTCATTATACACTTGCTAAATTCAAACTAATATCAAAACAAAAACACCTCTCCCATCTATACCATAGGGTGCTCCCTCAGAAACTCTGCCCTTCCCATTGGAAACGCATTGCGAAGGCAAGGATGATGTTGTTTTTGTTATCGTTGTTGTGTGTGCAGTCTGAATGACTTTGTTTCTATTTACTAAGCCAGGGCTGTGTAGAAGTACCAGATAAGGTTTTCAGCACTCACAGAAAGGTAAGCAGGCTGTGAAGAGATATTTGGTTAATTTTACAAAAAGTGTATTGGCTTGCAATCACTTACTATACCTTTAACATTTGTAATCTGCATGGTAGTCTATACCAGCATCCACCAAACACTGCTCTTAGTGTCTCACACAGTTTATTATCATTTTAATTTCAGCATAGCTCACAGGAACCAATGGACAAAGATAATATTGCATTCATTACATGAAGTAATAACACTTAACAGTTACTAATTAGCTAATTATTCACTAGAACCTACTAGAATTGTGAATTCTATTAGGTTTAGTTTAATGTGTGCAACCTTCCTGGCTGGTTGGTCTTTTTCATGTCGGTATACCTGAGGAAGGCACTGTGTTCAGGGAAAGAGACACTTGTGTACTCCACCCACTGGTCATCTGAGGGGTTAAGGGGATAAGGCGATACAACCATTGACCTTGTGAAGAGGTCAAAGCTGGAAAACCTGCGAACAGACACCTGCTTGACCTCCGGACTGTCAACCTGCTTCTGATGCAACACCTGAAGAGCAAGGAATTAATTAATTAATAAATAAATAAAATAAGTAGTCTCACAGGAAGAAGCAGTGATTTTTCATGCCTTACATATATCATCGATCAATATGCATAACAACTCAGAAATACTAGGCAAATTGACGAGAAGGGGCAGAGTGCAGAATATACAGATCCCCATAACACTTAGAGTACAGTATGTAGAGTAGAGAGTTGTATGTCAAGTAAAGTTTATTTATACCCCTAACTAATGCAATGCAGTATTGAATGTACAATAAAGTAACTGTTAAACACAGGCGACACATTTAAAATGCACTTTTGTTTCATGGATAAAACAATCATAGTTTCTCAAAAAGATATGAAGTGGAGAACATGAATATGCACTAATGTATACATATCTAATATCGGCATAACACTGTAAAATTAATCTGAAACAATAATATAGAGTATACTGTAAACAGAAGCTTTGTGTGACAGCTTATCTGTGCAATACCCATATATGGAAAAGAAAACCTTGGCCCGGATAGTCAGTGCTCGGAGCTTTCCTTCAACAGAACCTATTAAAATTATGTAATGTACCTTTGGGATTGATATTGTATGGTGAAGGCTACAGGACGTTGTATGAGCCATACGATGTATCATGCCAATGCTGTAACGAGCCAATGCCCCTATTCCACGATTACATCCGTGGCACGTTTGAAAGATTTGTTTCTCGTCATAATTTCTTTCATATCTTTCATATATTGAGCTATCAAGTGCAACATAATTGACGAATCACTTGTATTACCGATCAAATAACCTTGTCACTAGGCTAGATCTTCCGGCTTTATCTTAATATTTATCTTTACCTGTCGTAGAAGCTTCCACCTTGCTCGGGCTACATCGACAGCAGATGTAGTATCCCCGTTCAGATTGTGGTTAGCAGTACCTGTGGCTTTCTTCCCATTTTCATGCATAGACAAGGTAGCCGGCTCGGGTTTTCCTTCACTCATTATCGTCTCCATTTTCTCAGAGGTATATTGGCAAAAACACAAAATGTAAACAAAAGGCTGACTGCACAGGTTTCACAGTGTGTCGTATCGTGCTGTACTGGAAGGCTGGTGGCTTGCTAAACACTACAGAAGTGTTGAAATGTTCCTTTATGAGTACTGCAATCACCTGTTAACCGACCACAATGCACCTATGCAATGTACCAGAAAGAATCATGCTGCTTCCGTACACTTCTGTCATTCCAGCCATTGTAATACATCACTGAAATGGTCGAGCACAAGTTTGCGTTACTATCTCGTAGAGCGCATATCTGTATTAGATTACTTTGGTCTAGGATTTCAATCTACGTCACCTAGAGTGCGATTGTTTATGGATTATTGCACGTGTATCGGCCTTTATTTTCGTTTTAAGACTTTCTGTAATGACACGTCTATCCGTTTTGGATTAAAAAAAAACAATCACAGACTGACATTCGTTTGCCAACATGACTGTGTTGGCTTGTATACAGCCTTGATATGATTTGGCAATAACTTGTCATTGGAAAAACTGTTTTAATATGCCCGTGTGAACAACGGTATCTATATTTAGTTCACTGTTAATTATGGCAGTAATACATCGTCTTTCCCTGGTAACTAGGAATGTCAAACTATCACGGATACGTTTCCCGGAGCTTGGTGTCTGCAAATGGAGAACATGTTTCTTTTTGTCGGTCGCACGTTGTTACACGGTGGTAAGGGTGTTGTTTCCTCGATTGCAGCATGTAATGTTACACTGCAGAGCAGACCTTTTAACTAACTCGTTTGTTAATGCATTATGTAGTACCGTACCGTTTCTTGTTACCAGAATGACAAATAAATCTGCAGGAGTCACAGTCACACGTAATATCAGCCTCCCTAGCTGGTGGAATCTATCTCTCTAAACAGAATTGAAATGTAATTGTGAAACAGCAAGCTGGCACACAAGCTGGGTTATTTAGTTTATAGGAATGTGATTATCTATTTATAATAAAAACAAATGCTGTTTTATACGGTCAATATCCTTGCTACATGATAAGTACTCTTGATTTCCATCAGTGATCACTGTCTTTATTCTAGGACCATTCAAACATAGTTGAGACCAACTCAGGCCTGGAGATGTACAAGGATCTGCAGAAGTATTTCAAACGACGACTCTGGGCAACATACAGGCAGTTCTCTGACGTGCATGATAATTCAGTGGTAAGCCTTCCAATGTGGTTGAAATTCCAACACCAATATTTAACTGGTAGTATATATAATTCTTGAGTTTTCCCATTCTATTGATACCCATACATTGTTGAAGATGTTTCCAGTCCTGCAATTGGTGTCCAAAAGCAATAGCAGCATGACCTCTGCTCGCTGTAGATCTTCTGAGAGAAACTATTTATTTGTTAATGGAGATTAATCACAAATTCTGCACAGGTGCATAATTTAGTCTGTTTTTCAGGCAGTGGGACACCATCACTTGTATGTTCTTGAAGGGGATGGCATCTATCGACTGGATAGTAGACAGAGTGAGTTGCTTAACTATTATCAGCATTCTATCTATCTCCCTATTAAGGTACAGTATAGGTTTAAGGTATACGCTAATGTACACTGCGACAGTGTAGAGCTGTCCACAGACTAGTTTATACAATTTATATTCCATAGTAAACTGAATTGTGGCCAGGACTCATTCACATTATGTGAACTATGTCTTATTGCTATTAGGCTACACTTATACTAGCATTTAATTAACTTACATTTTGCAATAGATAACAGATGGTAAATGTATTGACGAATTGCTTCTTGGTTGAATTTCCCCCACAACACAAACACTGTTTGTCTGTGATATAACATTACATACCACTGCTTCATTCATACTATAGACACTTCACTAGCCCTAACTGACACGGTCATGTTGACTCGTGCAGGTGACCCACGGCCAGAACAGGTGCTGTGTCTGGGGCAGTGCTCTACGGACGTAAATGAGGTCAAGAGAGACGAGTGGACTGTACAAAGAGTTCGCCTGTCGCCTCGTGAGACTCATCTTGCTGCTACGCTGAAGAACCCCTTCAGGGAGGAGCCTAGGTAAACGAGCGGTACACAACAGGACGATGCATGTTTTGTGAATTCTGCTCTGCGCCTGTGGTCGTCAAACCAAAGTCCTTATAGGCAAGTTTGGCCACTCGGCAGGCATTTTGGAAACACTCCCGGGCAGTTATTAGGAAGACCATATCTAAATGAATGGGGAGAGAGCCGTAACCGCACTTGGACATAAACAGTGTTACAAACCTCTTAAAACATGTGGCGGCTTTGCCCACAAAATAAGGTTCAAAAAGCTGTTTGTCTCCACATTATTCTTTTGCAACAACACGATTAGCTACATGGTTATACATGGTTTGGCAGTTATAAAGCAGACAATTGGCTCTTTTCCTCCATATTCGCCATTATGGATTTCTGCCATAAAGTGGCCTGTCTCCTCTATAATGTATCTTGTCAATCTACCGCCGTCGAAAGACGTCTTTCTTAGCTTACATGCACAAGGTGAGTCAGAAGCTATGAACCAGTTCAATAGCAGTAGACATAATGGCATAAATATATATAAGCAACTGGAAAAACAATATAGAATGTGAGCTGATTCAATAAACAGAAGCATTTTACGACTTATCAGGGAGTCCTGACACTGATTTTGTGAATCCACTGCTCTAAATATTGACTGTGTGTTTGCATTGCAATAATCGTGTAATAAAGATACCAAGAAAGTAAATGTTGAACAGTAACTGTGAATCTCCTTCCAGGTGTGTGATCGTAAGGCTTGGACAATGCGACCAACCCATAGTTTCCCCTCACCCTATACTCACACTGGACAAGGTCTTTAGCTTTGGTAAGCGTAACACTTTGAATACATGTATTTTACACCTGGCTACAAAGAAAAGTCCTAGCCCAGGTTTTCTGTGATGTATCAAATCTAGAGCAGGTAAAACCTAATTTGGAGTTTTGTAGCATGGCTCCGCCCTACTATGCTCTCAGATCAATTTATTTAGCTGAGATTACAGTTTAGAAACCTGATCACATTAGTGTATGCTGGCGGCCCAATGAGTGCGTTAGTGAGATGACGTTGAAGTCAAGCGTGTTGATGATGTGATCAAAACACTTGTAGCAACGCCGATTGGTTCAGCACTGTCAAATAGATTCAAAATGAACCAGAGGTCTACGCCAAGTAGGAGGTAACTAAACAAACACTTCCCAATGGAGCGTGGCCAGGCCTATTGACTAAGTTAACATGGTCTGGTTACACCAGGGCAGGAGTTTTGTAGACTACAGCCTGATTCACAACCATATTGTTTAAAATTAATCTTCCAGCTGGAGATGACTCTTTGAGGCCAAATCTGTCATAAAGCCGTTTTTAGTCCACTTGAACTGCATACAGTGTATTCCGTACGTATAAATGGACTGGTATTAAAATGCGCAATACACTATAAAGCCATTCATCGCACACTGTGAGTGACTATGCCCATGTACTGTATTTCTGCTAGGGTTGCACAATAATAATTAAATGTGATATTGATGATGAAAATTGCAATATCGATAATCATTTTGATATTTTTAAGTACGTTTTAAGTAAGTTTTAAGTAAAAACACAAAGATTATGGGAAAATGCATCAACATATATTCATAACATATCAAAACAACACGTTGTCAACTGACAGTCATATTGGACTGGTACAACAACAGTAATTCCAAGCTACCGAGGAGACATTCTTTTTGGCCACTGATGTTTCCTCTCGGATCTCTATTACGTCATTAGCTTCCTCAGCCACACACCTTACTTTTCTGTCTAAATTAAACACAACTAAGACAAACAGCCAACGGACGCACCTCTGAATATTGCGTAGTTCCAGCGACATTTTCGATATGTTGACAACGTGACATTGCGATAACGATACTGAGTAAATATATTGTGCACCCCTAAACTTGTACAGAGTGGGCCACAGACGAGGTCCTTTTCTACACTGCTCAGGAGGGTCTGCGATGCAGCAGTGTGTTTCGCCTGCGCCTGAGCTCCACCGGAGCCCAGACAGCCCTGGTGTACGAGGAAGCCCAGCTTGAGTAAGTGTTGTGTTGGTTGTGTGAATAGGCTGCAGCGTTCAAATGTGTTCTGAAGATACCGGTCCAATAGTAAACAATATGGCGACGAGACACTCCACAACATAACTTGGTGTGAAAATGCTAGCCTTGTTCCACCCGACTATTGCTCTCAGTTATTAAAACATTTTATCGCTGAGATTATAGTCTGGAAACCATGTTCACATGACAATGAAGTGACGTTGAAGTCAAGCATGTTTTTTAAATGCTGGTAGAGCTAGATGAGGCGATCAAAACAGTTGTAGCAACAACGCCGATTGGGTAAATGTGTCTAATAGTTTCCAAATTGACTCGAGGTCTCCGCCCAGTAGGAGGCAACAGCTGTGAACACTTTTCCAATGGAGCGATGCTAGACCTTATTCACCAAGTGAATGTTGGATCTGGTTACGCCAGGCTAGCAGAGTGGGATTTTTGTGTATATATTCGCATGAAGAGTATGATCTTACTATTTCACGTTCCAAACAATCGTCCGCACCTGAATAAATGCACGTGTCAAAAAATGATAAAATAAAAATGGAATAATTTGTGTTGTGGTTACTAATCCTGACTGATCCTGTGTGCTTGCGTGTGTGTGTGTGTGTTTGCGTATGTGTGCATGTGTGTGTGCTCATGCGCTTTCTCCAATGCCAGTGTGTTCGTGGAGGTGGCCCTTACCAGAGACCGCCGTGTGCTCACCATCAACTGCAATAGCAAGACCTGTTCGGAGGTGTGGCTTATTGATGTAGCCACACCCACGTTAGCACCACTGTTGGTCCAGCAACGCCTACCAGGCCTCCTGTACCATGTGGAGCACTGGCAGGGCTGGCTGGTCATACTGGCCAGCACAGGCCCAGGGCAGGAGTACCAGGTATAGCACGCACACACACACGTGCACACACAGTGAACGCACTCTCACACACACTCCGGCAACTGTAAAAAGATAAGGACATTATATTTAAAGGTAGACAAAATCAGCAAATATCTCCTCACACTCCGATAGCTGCCTGTTCTGTGCACCTGCTGAAAGAAATAACTGTAAATAGGAGCAGTAAACTAAAGTGGTGCAGGGGGAGGGGGCAGATCTTCTGGGGGAGCATGCTATGACACTGAATTATGTTAATCCAGTTCACATACACGTATGAACAATCTTTCTCCAACATCCCCGACTCCACCTTTTTCAGGCAAAAGGATTTAATGTTGACTCCTATTTTGACATACAGGTGCTGAAGGCCCATGTTACAGACCCATCCTTGGCCTCCTGGCTGCCTTTGCATGTGCCAGGCATTGCCGTGGCAACCAGGGACATGGAAGTAGTGGGGGACCACTGCATCCTGGCAAACAGGGTTCCCACTGGAGAACTAGTCCTCACCGTGTTCCCCCTGGCCCACCCCACAAAGGCATACACAATACAGGTCAGTGAGTCAGAAACCTGCATTGTTAAAGGTATAGTCAGCTATTGCAAGCTAATTGTGAGTTAATACACGTTTTGTCAAATTCACCAAATATCTCCTCGCATTTCGCTATTTTACCGTGCGTGTTGAAAAACGAATGTGATACTTGTGCACAGCCGCGCCGCTGTCAATAGGAACATAAACACAAAGTGGCGAACACCGCTCGTATCAACAAAGCCGTAGCACTACGCTTTTCTTCACAATGCATTTCTGTGTGAGGCGCTTCCGTGAAGGACTGCGGAGCAATACTGTTTTGATTTGAGCTCGAAGTTTGCAAGAATGACTGACCCCGCCTTTAAGTGATAATATCCTAATCAGATCTGTGTGGTTTCTTTCTCAGTTTAAAATCCTTCTCCCATCTATTGTCAGTATTAGTCCACACACTAGCCACCATAGTTCATTGATTGTTTTTGATTGGAATGATGTTCCATCGGATCCATATCTGCCACGCTGGTCAATGAGTATCCTGCGTGCGTTTTGTGAAGATCACTTGAATGAAACGGAGCTGATCTATAATATTTCAACCAGTGCAATAGTCCTGAGTTAAGATACAATTAAAAATAACAAAAAGTCTTACATTTCACTTGTTAAAAACAGCAGAGGCACAAAACATTCAACCGCACTACTGTAGCATGTGGAGTTATATTGAGAAATGATAGCGATACAGTTGGATTTTACCAAACTTCTATTTACACTTACAGCATTTAGCTGAGGCTTTTATCCAAAGTGACATACACATACATTTGTGAATAGCAGAAAAGATTCATACACCAATTGTCGTACGCAGCCAAGTTAGGATTATAAGTAAGCAACTTTGTCTCACTCATGAATTAAATTGTATTTAGACTTGTGTCATTTCATCTCTCTCTCTCTCTCTCTCTCTCTCTCTCTCCCTCTCTCTAGCTCCCTCCCTGGACTTGTGCCATAGAAACCAAGAGGCCGGGGCTGGCACCACAGCACCACGGCATGCTAGAGTTTCTGCTCTCATCTCCTGTACACCCCCCGGTGTCCTATTGCCTCTCCCCGAGGGACGGGCTCCTTTCATCGGGCGCAGAGAGGGACGGGGCCCCCCCAGGGTCCCGGGGGGGTTTGGGCGTAATCAGCACCACACGCCTGGAAGCCCGCAGCCAGGTAGGAACGCATTTGACATGCAGACGTACAGGCCAAGCCAGGTGACGTGCACACGTCGTGCGCACGTACAGTATCGGTACTACTTACACATTGTATTTAATTTCTACAATGTGTTTTCATACAATGTAAACACATTGTAGACATTGCACAATGTGAGACATTTCGTTCAATGTTTAGTTTTTAATTCATATTGCCATCATCAACACCTATTGCATCCTAACCGTCCAGGAGGGGTGGATTCCTCCCTCTGTGGCCATTTCCCAAGCTTTCTTCCAGTTTTACCCATGAGGTTTTTGTGGAAGCTTTTCCTTGCCCGGGAGGGAGGAGCATGTTTAGGAGGTGTTGTTTTGTTTCCATGTTCTTTGAGACTACAATGTGATTATTAAGGGTTACATAACTAAACTTGACTTGGCTGGAGGGACACACGTTGTCCTCATCTGGTGATCCCGTGTTGACTCCAAGCCACCAGAGACGATGGAGTGCATCAACACAGCCACCGTGTGTCTTTGTGTGAGCCTACTGTCCTGTCTGTCTGGGTCCACACAGGTCACACCTGTGTTATGGCTGTCTGATTCATGTATTCATGGTTTTCCTTTGTATTCTTTCTTTTTTTTTGTCTTTTATACATTCCATTTTATTGTTTATTGTTTGTTTTGGTCTGAGATGCTGATGCTGGTTTGAAGTTGACCTCTGCTTCTTGTTGTCTTTTGTTCTCGCTCTCTCTCTTCCCCCCCCCCTCCCCCTCTCCCTTCCTCTGCAGGACAACACTCTGGTCCCGGTGACGTTGCTCCACACTGCCCCTGTGGGCAGTCTGAAGACAGCCCCTCTGCTGGTGCACGTCTACGGAGCCTACGGCAGGGATGTGAGCATGGCCTTTAGCCCAGAGGCCAGGCTGCTGCTAGAGCAGGGCTGGGCCCTGGCCTACTGCCATATCAGGTACGCCAGGTGCCTGTGTTAATTAAATGTGGCGTCAGCGATTGTGTTGTAAGCTAATGCGCTTTATTGCAACATGCTGCGAATACTCCTCAGGGTCCGCTAGGTCTGTGCACACTGAAAAAGTATTTGAAGTTACTTTCTACACAGCCTGGGCTATGCAAATGGAAACACAAACAAAGTGGTACAGACCGCACCACACCACACCGTTCCAGCGGAGCTTCTGAGGAAGTGCCCTGTGGCACTGAAGGGAGAGGCGGTTTTGTTTTGATCCAGTTCAGATGTAAACAATCTTTCTCCAGGATAGCTGACTCCATGTTAAAGAACAGCATCGCCAATATAAGTTATGCTTTGACTGAAAATGGTTAAACACAAAGTTGACGTTAGACATTAAAATTGCACTTACCGGGTCATATTTTAATTTATTTGTCCATAGACTAGATTTTTTTAAACAAGCTTTTTATTATCATTATAATGTTGTTGTTCTTCATTTGCATTGTATTGTACCTTATTTTACTGTGTAGTGTAATTTTTATTTTATTGGAAAGCACTTTGTGACCCATTGTCTGTGAAAGGTGCTATATAAACAGATACATACAAAACAATACAAACATTACTAGATAGTTTATCCAGTGTATTTAAATATGTAGTCAAACACATGTCTATACAGTAGACATACCAAAAGTAAGTTATCTGTCACCAGTTCTCAACCTGTGGGTCGAGACAAGCAGGATGCTTGTTTGTAAAATAAAAAATGAAAAGCAGGAATATGTGTGTGTGTGTTGGTGTGCGTGCACCGTACAGGGGCGGAGGAGAGCGAGGTCTCTCCTGGCACAGGCAGTCTTGTGTGCGGGGGAAGAGGAAAGGGGTGGAGGACCTGCTGGCGTGCCTCCGTCACCTCTTCTCGCTGGGAGTCTCCTCTGCTCTGCGCACCGCCATCACTGCCTGCAGTGCCGGCGCCGTGCCAGTAGGGGCGCTGTGCAACAGTCAACCACATATGCTGCGGGCTGTCACGCTGCGGGTATGATGGGGGAAGTGTTGTGTAATGTGTCAGATAATATCATCTTAATAAGACTTGGTATTTGTTTCAATTAAAACCCTTTATACATTTAATTAAGTAAGTTTAAGGTATAGTCAGCTATTATTGCTAATTGTAAGCTTAATCATTTTTGATAATTCACCAAATATATCGTTGCTTTTCACTTTATCGTTCTCTGTGTGTGCTGAAAAATTAATCCGGTACTAGACAGCCCTGGCTCCGTATATAGGAACAGAAACTAAATGGCAAACACCGCTCACAACAACTATGCTGCTTGGCTTTGTAATGCGTTTCAATGTGTGTGGGGCGGAGCTTCTGACGGAGTTTGTTTTGATTGAGCTCGAAGTTAGCAAGCATTCTCGAGAATGAATAACCCTGCTTTTTAAGTAAATGGAATGTATGATATGATCAAAGTGAATCAAAGTGAATCATCTACCCACATTTTAGTACGAAAAGGTTCTTTGCTTTTAGGAAATAATCCTGACAGGACTGGCTGATCAGTAAAGACCACTGACTGCCTGACAAACTGTGTTTATACTATTCTATGAATTCAGCAGCCCTCTATCACTAGCGCTAATGTAAATAACTGAATGAATGTAGTTTATAATTTGGAAAAAGAAACATTGGCATGTCAAACATTTGGACACTACACTAATGCTGTGTTTACATTACGGGAAACCCAGATGGTCCGTGTTTGTCAGTGTGGCGACAGTAGAAGTCTGCTGCCGCCAGCAATGAGAGCCTCACACAGTAGCGCCTAGTGAATCGTCCTGTTGATACTGCAGTTTTTCCAAAGTTTACCACAAATGCTAAGCGGAGGGACAGGCTGGATATATTTATTTATTCATTAAAATAAATCAAATGTATGTATGCATTTATAAAGGCAGACCAACATGCAAACGTAAACAATAATATATTACGGTACATCACGTGGTGTGATATTTGTATTTAAGGACCCTTAGGGGCACCTTTTATAACAGTAAAATATTAATTGATCCCCATGTTGGCCTGGAAGGGGTTTTGTGTCTGGCTTAAGGACACATCAACAAAACAGCCCACAAAGGCTTAAAGGTGGAGTCAGCGAGTGTAAATTCAGCAAATATCAAATTTTTCTCCTCAATATGTTTGGGGGGGGGGGACTTCTGAGGGAGCACCCTATGGCGTAGAAGGGAGAGTCGTTTTTTTTTTTTGACTCCACCTATTTAGAGTGTATCGTAGTTCAGTTTGGCTGCTGCCTCCCTGCTAACACAACGCCACGCTGTATTAGTCTGGAAACCCTGTTCGCATTAGCGTGTTGTCACTGCCAATCAGGGTGGGTTACAGAGATTGCGTTAAAGTTGAGCGTGTTTCTACATGGTGGTAGAGCTAAATGAGGTAACGACACTTCCCAATGGAGCATGGCCAGACCTTATTCACCAAGTGAATGATACTGCGTCTGGTTACACCAGGCTAACGGCCAGGCTACATCGAACACTGCAACACTACGCTTCCATAATAACAGCCAGGCTACATCGAACACTGCATGCAACACTATGCTTCCATAATAACAGCCAGGCTACATCGAACATTGCAACACTACGCATCCATAATAACAGCCAGGCTACATCGAACACTGCAACACTACGCTTCCATAATAACAGCCAGGCTACATCGAACACTGCATGCAACACTACGCTTCCATAATAACAGCCAGGCTACATCGAACATTGCAACACTACGCTTCCATAATAACGGCCAGGCTACATCGAACCGCGTAGCGTAAACACTACGCTCCCATAATAATCAATGGAACCGGCTACAGTAGCCGTGAGAGCAGCGCGTAAGTGGAGCGTATACGCTGCAGAGATGCGTAAAAATAGAACATTTACATAGAAATGGATCATATTAATGTCAACAATGTTTATTTTTAAACTAAGCTACCAGTGAACAGGAAATGACTTGCCATATTACGCAGCAGGTGTAGCCAGTAAAAAGATGAATTAGCATACGCTACATGTTCGATGTAGCCTGGCTACAATGCTGCCTGTGAACGCTAAGTAAACACGGCCTGCCCGTGTGTTTCATCCAAGGCCCCGTTTCTGGATGTGCTGGCCACCATGCAGAACCCCGGGCTCCCCCTGACCGCAGAGGAGCGCGACGAATGGGGGGACCCGGCAGCAGACCCCCTGCATCGCCTCGCTATCGCCTCCTACTGTCCTTTTACCAATATTACTCCTCAGGTGTGTACAGTATAAGCTTGTAGTACAGTAACCAGAGGTTATCTGTTCAGTGTAGGTAAATCGACCATGTTTTATCATACCTGTGTGTGTTTGTGTGCGTGTACATGCTTGCGTGTATATGTGTCTGCACACGCGTACGTGTATTCTCTTGTGTGTGCGCGTTCTGCGTATGGTTGTGTGTGTATGTGTGTGTCTGTGTGTCTGTGTCTGTGTGTGTGTGTGTGTGTGTGCGTGCGTGCATGTGCAGCAATACCCCTCCATGCTGTTGACAGCTTACAGTGGTGACACCAGAGTACCCCTGTCAGGGGTCCTTCGATATGCTGAGAAGCTACAGAAAGCTGTCAACGAACACGTTACCTCACACCCTGTAGCAGGTACACACACACACACACACACACACACACACACAGATTATAACGTTAAGTTTGTAATAATATTAATAGTAACTGTATAGAACAGGCCTATTCAACTCTGGCCCTGGAGGGCCGCACCCTGCATGTTTAAGATCTCTCCCTGCTCCAACACACCGGATTCAACTGAAAGCCGGAGTTGAATAGCCCTGGTATAGTATGTATACTGTAGAGTGCCCTTAAAAACAAAGTGTACAATGTTCTATAAACACTCAAAACTAAGCAAAGTACTCCATTAAAAGCACAATAGCAGTTAGTTAAAGGCAGGGTCTGTCATTCTTGAGAATGCTTGCTAACTGAAATTAATTAGCAATTTAGTTAAAACTCTAAATGCAAAAACTATAATTGCTAACTAATTTGAACTCAAATCAAAACACACTCCCTCAGAGGCTCCACCCCACACATTAAAAGGCATTGTTGTGAGCGGTGTTCGCCACTTTGATAATGTTCCTTTTTATGGAGCCAGGGCTGTGTAGAAGTACATAGGATGCACAGAGAACGGTTAAGCTAACGAAATGCGAGGAGATATTTGAAGTTGACAAAAAGTGTATTGGCTTACAATCGCAGACTATACCAATAAGGCCAAAGCCAACTGGTGGTGCCATTGGGAAGAGCGTCAAGGAATGTTTTTAATGACGTTTGAAACATTAACGTTTGTGGTTGTCACGCTCAAGAAATAAAACCATGTTCTAAACCTTGGCGTCGACACGCGTTGGCCTATAGTAGTAGTAGTAGTAATAATAATAATAATACATTTAATTTCTGGCCTTTCAAAACACTCAAAACACATCTTACATTGTAAATAGGCAACATTTGGTTAAGATATGTAATACAGTTTTAGACTTAACTAAGGCAGGAACATACATTATTGTAGTAGACAGAGCGTTTTTGTGTGTGTGTGTGTGTTGCTTCTCCAAGCAGAGGCCTTCCTAGAGCAGTTGCGGTGTAGTGTGGCCAGTGTGTGTGTCCAGGGAGCTTTAATCAGGGTGTGTGTGCGTGTGTGTGTGTCTGCCAACCGCAGCCCGCAGCCCAAGTTGTACTCTAAAGTACAGGACAGGTCACCTTGTAGATGTGTGTGCGTGTGTGGGTGCGCGTATGTGTGTGCGTGTACAGTATGTATGTGTCAGCAAAACCATCCTATATTCCCTCACCCCCTTGACGGAGACTTCCGGAGGTTCTCTGTCTCCCTCTCACTGCTAATCTCCCTACAGCACATTGGTTTAAAACTCCTCCTTGCACAGCCCTCTCTCGTGTGTGTGTTGTGTGTGCGTGTGCGTGCGTGCCTGCGTGTGTGTGTGCCTGTGTGGTTATGCGAGTTGTGATGTGCGGTGTTTCCCTCCTTACGCAGAGCTCTCACGCAGAGCTGCATGCAGTGCGCGCACACACACACACAGGTGCAATGTGCGTATATGTATGAATGAACAACAATAAGCGACGAGCGCTCGCGTCTCCCTATCATGCCCCCCCCCCCCCCCCGCTCTCCGGTGCACTTGATAAAGCGCTGATGGCATACACACGCACGTGCACACGCACACAGAGGCAGGCGGGCGTGCCATTAGCATGGTAAAGAGATAGTGTATCACAGCGAGAGAGATTAGACACCATAGGCTGAGAGCTGTCAAGGTCGAGACTGCGCTTGTGAAGCAGCCTGCACCCCAGAGGCAGGCAGGCAGACAGGCAGACAGGCAGGCAGGCAGGCAGGCAGACAGACAGGCAGACAGACAGGCAGGCAAGCAGGCAGGCAGGCAGGCAGACAGACAGACAGGCTGACAGACAGGCAGGCAAGCAGGCAGGCAGGCAGGCAGACCAGTGGGTGGGAGGGAGGAGGGGTTAGTAACTTATCTAGGGCGCCACCTAATGGGGGGCGCCGGTACTGCGTGTAAATGTATTTTCCTTTTATTATCATTAATTTCTAATGACATATTTACATGTAATGATACACAATGGAGGGGGTAAAGAACATGAACAAAGCATGTATGGACATAAAGCAGAGTAAACATGGAAAAAGAGAACGAGTAAATGGGCATATGCAGTGGGATCAAGCCTCTCCTTACTCATCATTTTCTCCTGCTGTCTCTCAGCCTGTGGACACACACCCAGTGTTGTTGTGAATATACAGCCGGGAGCAAACCACTCTGGCCCCGAGGATTTTGAGATGATGATAGAGGAGGTAAGTGCTGTGTGATGTGACACCATTGAAGCACAGGGTTTTTTTTTTTTTTTACGTTTTGTGTACACACACGGCCCCACTTGGGGTGCTCAGCGACCATTTTGTTTGCTCAGGGATGCGTAGTGTAATCTGTGCTGCTCAGGGTAGTCATTTCATAGAATCATTTGCCTTTTTTCCCCCCCAATAGTCAGCCGCTTCACATGAAATGCTTGCTTTATAGACCCAGTGTGTAATGGTCATAATAAAATGATATATGGCAGTGCTTATAGTTAGCTACATCTGAGATAAATCTTTACAAGTGCGTATACTGTGTATATTTATTATTAGTAGTATTATTACGCATATTATTTAGCATTAAGCTGCAATTGTATGGATAAGAACTGTTTTCTTATGGGACTATGTTTATGTGTAAACACAGCCATTCGGTCACATGCCTGGCGTGGCGTCCAGACTGACAGGTTTGTGCGCTTCTCTCCCCTCCCCATACCCAGAATGCACTGCAGCTGGCGTTCCTGTACTCAGAGTTGGGCCTGGAAAGCCCACAGCGGCCTCGCCGGAGAAAGAGATAGGTGGGGCGTACAGCCATTCACCGTTACCAGTGGTAACCACCCAAAACCCCCTGCCCATTGGCGCCCAATGTGTCGGGTCATTCTGTGGACGCTTTAATCTCAAGCATTTTAAAATGAGTACCTTTGCTGTAGCAAGGAGGGTACCTTACTACAGAATGCTTACGGGTACAGTAAGCCACCTCTGGGGCTCGAACCCATGACCTCCTAGCTGGGAGTAGAACCACATAGACTATGCTGAGCAACAACAGCGATACAGAATCAATTTCCTGAAGTGGAACGCACAATGTAATATGTACACCTTTGCACTGGAGGTCCATTTTAATTGCTAAACTCATAAGCAGACACAACAGCATCTGTGCAATATAAACGTGGTCCAAAAACACGGAATGTGTGATTCATTAATTTGTCAGAGAACTCTTATTATTTGACTCCTGCCGTTCTGCTCTAACAGCTACTAGCATTAGCTACTAGCATTAGCTACTAGCATTAGCTACTAGCATTAGCTATTAACATTAGCATTTGTACAGCAGGTTGACGGCACCGAGGTAGCAGGCCTTCTCAGAGACGTAGCACTGCGCGGGGTGGCCAAGGCTGAAGCGCGTCCAGCTGGAGTACCGGAGCAAAAGCCCCTCCCCCACCAGCGTCGGGATGCGCGCCTTGTGCACGGCGGTCTCGCCGTCGCCTTGGTAACCCCGCTTGGTGCTCATCACCACCGCCAGCTCGGCCGGCAGCTCGCTGACGGACGACAGGTCGGTGACGGCGGCCTCCCGGCCGAAGTTGAGCAGCAGGAGGAAGGCCCGGTCTATGCCGTCCAGCTCTCGGAGGTAGGCGAAGACGTTGGCATCGGCGTGTAGGAAGCAGAACCAGCCGCGCTGCAGGGGGAGCTCCGACCTGCGGAGGGCGCTCATGAAGCGGTACTGGGCCAGAAGGGAGCTTTCGTCCTCCTTCTGTGCCTAGAGAGGGAGAGGCAGAACGCTCCCGACATTATTTGCAATGATTTTATGAAAGGGAACTCTGAAGAAAGCTCGTCGATGTTTGAACTCGATCAGAGCAAAAGCACCCCTCCCTTCAATGCCACAAGGCACTCACTCAGACGTCCCGCCCCACACATTGAAAACGCATTGCGAAGGCTATGATGTTGTGCGGTCTGCACCACTTCATTTGTGTTTATTATATGTCTATTTATTATGTGTATTTATGGAGCCGGGGCTGTGTAGAAACACAGTGTGCACACATAACGGGGCGACTAGCGGACCAAGAGGAGATATTCGCTGAATTTGACAAAAAAAAGAAAAGTGTTTTAGCTTACAATCACTGACTCCACCTTTAAGGACATTAATGCGTAAGCCTGTGAGATCAAGTGTGTGTGTGCGTGCGTGCGTGCGCGCCCCCCTACCTCCACGTTGACGGTTCTGTAGTCAGGGTGCAGCGGCAGCCAGGTGCTGTTGGCTCTGCTGCTGAACCCTGCGTTCACCCCCCCACTCCACTGCATGGGGGACCGCTGGGGGTCCCTGCTGGCACTCTGCACAGGATGGGGAGCAGGGTTTAGATTAGCGACTTAGCTTAGCGACATATCTTAGCGCTGTAGCTTAGTTAGTGGTGCTGCTTAATTAGCAATTTAGCATAGCAATTAAGCTTATTTGTACGGGAGTAACAGTGAATACTGCTGTACTGACAGTGTTGTACTTGTACGGGAGTAACAGTGAATACTGCTGTACTGACAGTGTTGTATTTGTACAGGAGTAACAGTGAATACTGCTGTACTGACAGCGTTGTATTTGCCAGCCGGGTCCTGTATCTGCTCGTGCGTGACGTTTATGTTCTCCATGCCAATCTCCTCGCCGTAGTATGTGGTGGGCGTGCCCGGCAGCGTGAGCAGCAGCATGTTGATGACACGGTCGTAACCCCGCCCGGCACTGGAGGAAATCCTCGGCTTGTCGTGGTTTCCTACCTGAAGCGGGTTGCGAGCACAAGAGGTTGCAGAATATCAGTTTGGGGTTCATACAGGTTTGCTGTGTGCCAAGGGTGCTTCTAGAAATAATGGCGCTCCTGTTTAAAATTCCAGTTCTCTTTTTCGTGTCAAATTACAAGAAACCTTATTCTGGAAACAGCTTGAACTTGAGCAAAATGAAAACACCTCTCCCTTCAATGCCATAGGGTGCTCCCTCAGAAACTCCGCCCCACACATTGAATACACACTGCAAAGGATGGGATATTGTTGTGAGATAGTAACACCAGATACTTTTTTCAGAGCGCACCCACACATACTCAGGGGGGGAAAAAAATGTATTATCTTAAAATCACTGACTATAACTTTAATACTTATGGCATATATTGTATTTAACCACATTCACCCATTGTGTTTACAATATCAAAGCCAGTCCTGTATGTAAACAGGATTGTACACATATTAACAGGTCAAGGAAAATGTGAGATTCTATTGACGGACATTCAGCTGAAAAAAAGCTTCACTTGCATAAATATGTATAGAGGTTAGTAAACAGTATCAAGTAGTTTATGATCAAACTACCAAGAAATAAAACTAAACATCTTCCTTTCTGAACCCCACAGATTATAATTAAATTATATATTCAATAATAATTGAGAAAAAAAAGCATATATACTCATAGGGATAGTTTAAGGCTGCCATAAATAATATGTAATCAGGCTTTCAAACTTTTTAAACTTCAGTTATTGTCAGTACATTATTATTTTAAATATTGCCATAAACAACATGTTTCTATGTAAAGATATAGTGGAGATGAATTGTGTCCTGAGCAGAGAATGACATCACACTCAATGTGTGTGAGTTGTCATTTTAGCTCCTCTGTTCTCTGTCCCGATCACACAGAGACACGACGCGAGAAACGTGTTGCCAGCAAAACCATTGTTTTCCTATGGCACGGCACCGCTGGCACGCGCTCTTCTCTGGCACCGCTTTGTGTTGCTCTAGCGTGTTTTAAAAGCGCATGAAAGTTCAAATACCCTCAACTTTTTCAGCGCACTGCGCGGAGTCGCCCTACTCATCCATGTAACAGTCTCTGTGTGATAGGGCCTAATTAAAGCACTTTCGCAAGCGGCTGCACCTATAGCGTCTCTGTCTCTGTGTGATCGGTCACTTTAACAACTGTTAAGAGAGCATCTTCAGTCTTTAAACCAATGCACCCGTGTCAGATGCCCACGGCCCCCAAATCCGACTCACCACCCAGTTGGGCCACTGTCCCTTGGGCATATTGGCCATCCAGAGATGCACCAGATGCTGAACCCACCATCCACTGGTGTTTTGGGGCAAGTCCAGTAGGTAAAAGTTAAAGGGGAAATCGCTCTCTTTCACCAGCGGTGTGCCGTAGTACATCATGGTCTTCTCCACCTCCTGGTAATCGTAAGACTCAGTCACCATGAACCTGGTGATGAGGTGATTTTACGTGTTTACTGAGTGAGTTTATTTTAGTATTATCTTTTGGAATCACAGTGCTGCTAATGCTAACACTCATATGGTAGATCCACACCTTAAAGTAATGGTGGGGGTAAAAAGTATCGCAATTTCATTTTATAAATTACACATGAGAATTTAGCTTGGTGTTGTATACAATATGTATGAGATGTTCATGTCAGTTAGTCGGCTTGACAATCACATTTTGCAACAAGACCATTTTTTGTGAGATGAACAAACCGATGTCAAAGATTTCCTTTGGGAACATGATTTGAAGTTGGAAAAAGTAATAAATTGCAAAATATCGCAGAATATCGCATTATATTTAAAATCGCAACAATAATGTGTATTAGTTTACAATTAGCTTGCCATAGCTGACTATACAGTACAGTACCTTTAAGTCTATCATCCACACACCTGTATCTTCCCGGCTCACGGCTGTAGATGTCCATCACTGATCTCCATTCCCTCAGCAGGTCATGAAGCCCCAGCTGACTGGTGGTATAGTCATGATACAGATCCCATTCTGAGGTGACAGACTCCTAAAGCGCAGGAGGGACGTTATGTTGAACTATTATTATTATTATTATTATCATCATCATCACTCTCAACTGCTAGCAAATTATATTTTTAAGTGGTGTTGTGGTTGACTACACTAAATTAAACTATTCAGTGAAAAGCATTTTATTTGTGTTATTTTTAATTTTTATGAAGCGGTAATATAGTCAGCCTAGATGGAAAGCAGTCTTAATCGCCAATCCATTAATTCAACAGTAAGTCAGACAGATGGAAACTATCATTCAGGAAATCTCACTGACTCCATAATCCACCGAAATATGCCTCTGTTCAGTTTATCTCTTCACCGGTGAGAATTAACTGTGGCCAAATAGGAACATAAACTTTCTACAATCGTTTTTCTATCAAAATATTGGAGATATATTTTTAATCTATGCCTATTTTAGGGCTAAAGGAACATTATACAGTACTATATTCTGAGATTGTGAGACAATTTATCTAGAAATAATGGCAAATATTTATTAAAAGATAATTGATACACACAGAAACACTGCAAAAAATGGAATACATGTGCAGTTGGCTGAAGTACAGAGGTTAACCATTGCTTACAACAACATGAGCAGAGCTGCAGACCTTCAGTGAACCAGAACTAGACTTGAACTTTTAAGGTCAAGGCAAGTTAGAGAGCTATAGAGAGGTGAACTCACTGGGGGCCTGTGAGGGTCTACTTGCGGTTCATTTCTCAGGTGTGCTGCCTCCAGGATGTGTTTCACAGCATCCATGCGGAATCCGTCCACTCCTTTTTCCAGCCAGAAATTAATGATGTCCTTAAAACATTTTAAATGAAGAATGACACCTATCAGAACTCCAACACAGAATATGGCTAAACGCATCAGAGAGGAGAATGCTTTTACATTGGTAGTTATAAACTAAAACTTTATTATTAAATGCTTTATTGTGTTTTTTAATGACATTATTACACATATAAATAATGTAATTGATAGGATTTATACAAATGCACACATATATATACACACATGTATATGTATATATATATATATATATACACATACACACACACATATATACATATACATACATACATACATACATACATACACACATATATATATATACTGTATAACGGAAATATTTTCTTTTTAAATGCTGCCCTGATTCACTTACAGGTATGTTCAGGGGAAATTCAATTCTTGCTGAATTCAAAGTATGTCACAGATGTTTGCACAGAAGGTCACGAATTATATGCTGCTAACATGAAGCGGCTGGGATGAGGATTAGCACCGCTAAATCTGAGGCCATGGTTCTCAGCCGGAAACCGTTGGAGTGCCTACTCCAGGTGGGGAATGAGTCCTTACCCCAAGTGAAGGAGTTTAAGTACCTCGGGGTCTTGTTCGC
>JAODUH010024591.1:0-24303 GCA_027564835.1 Typhlichthys subterraneus
CACTCTTCCCCACACACACTTATGCGCACACATGTAACCTCCCCCACACTGCAGCCAGGCAGTGTGCAAGTGCCTTTGGCTTGCCCTGACCCACATCTTGATATAGCCTTAAGTATGCTTACAGCTAAGTCCTGAAGACTCTCCTGAACTCTTAGTCTAATCACGCCTGACCTGCTGTCGGCATGCTGGCCACATAGACAGATCCTTATCATTTTCAGCAGGAGGCTCTGAGCACCACCACTCAACCCCGCACTACCCCACCACTGATTGCAGGTTTCAACCAAACAAGCACACACACACACACACTATGGTCAACCTGGTTAAACATTACATGGATGACTGCCATTTGGGCCATGAAACACTGGAAAAGTGCATGTCAATGTTCTCAGTGACAACATAGCAGGGCTCTCTGTTCATTTAGCAGACTCACATTGAGTGCAGCACCTAATATGTCCAATTATTTTCAACAACAAATCATCTTTAAACTGCACGAGTACCGACAAGAGGCAGGTCTGAGAGCAAGGCCCTGCATAGGCCTAGATACAACAGTATAAGGTCAAAACACTGTACTACCTTGTGCATAATGGACTGACCATCTGGTTAAATAAGGGACAACAGCATAGAGAATGGTCTCCTTTATACAAGATACAAAATCAGAACACCAAATAGTAATAACGTCAGAACAGCAGTGTCATGACGGCCTAACCTTTCCTACCTTGTATTCCACAGGTGGTGGTTTCTTGTCACCTAGTCCCTCCTCCAGGCCACCGCTGACCCAAGAACAGTTGGACTCAGCCGGCTGGCTGAGCGCTGCCTCCAACTGTGGCAGCAGGTCAGGGAGGAGGTCGGGGGCCTCCAGGTCATCAAAGTCTCCCGCCTGAACCTCTGACGGCAAGAGGCTCTCTTCCAGGGACTGGTATCCGTTAGCGGTGGTGGCCGCAATGGTGGTGACCCCGCAGTTGTGTGACTGCTCCGGCGGTAAGTGGCTGGCCACACTGGGGTAGCAGCTCATAGCTTGGCCAAACATCTCAGAGGAACTGTACGTCCCCTGGCTCTGCCCCGAGCAGCGCAGGGCACGGAAGGAACACTCCTCGGCCTGGTTAACTGGGCCCTGCGGCCGTGGCTGCTGCTGAGCCATGACCGGTGCAGATGGGAAGTCGCATACCACCATGGGCACCGTGGACCCCAGGGAGGTACTGCTGCTGGGCCTGGATGAGGGCAGGGACTCTTGGACAAGGCTTGGCAAGTCTGCCTCTCCTGGGTAGACAGGGTACTGGGAGGACTGGTAAGCCGTGGCAGAGCTGACCGAGCAGGCAGGAAGGTTGTGAGACACGGCGGATGCCTGACTGGAGAAGGAGTGGCTAGGGTCTTCAGGTCTCAACCCAGTGAAGGCCTGAGGTCCCCTGGCCAGCTGGTAGCCAACCTGCTGCGGTTGTAAGTGAGTCCCACCTAAAGACGCACTTTGGGTCTCCAAGTAAGGCTTGGCCAGGAGAGCCCTAGAATGGAACCTGGCTCCTCCCACAGCGAGCTGGTGTTGCACCTGCTGCTGACTATGGTGAGCGGGCGGCTGACTCAGTGCGTGGCCTCCCTGGTGGAAGGGAAAGGTGTGGTGCTGCTGAAGGGAGAGAGCTGGAGATCTGATCTGTTGGTGCTGATGTGGACTCAACATCTGTTGCTGCTGATGGAGCTGCTGCAGTCTCTGCTGCTGCTGCTGGGTTTGTTGTTGGTGACAGGGCAGGTGGTGTGGCTGCTGTCTGAGGTGATGGTGCTGCTGGGTGTGCAGCTGTTGCTGCTGAAGCTGTGGTGGCTGCTGCTGATTTAAGGGGTGGTACATGTTCCCATTCTGGTCCTGGTTGCCCCACATCGGACTGCTGCTGTTGCAGAACAGCCCGTTGGCCTGTGATGCCTGGCTCATGGAGGCGGCATGATACTGGCCGTGCGGCTGCGCCATCAGAGCACCGCCTCCACCCCCTGTGGTCCCGGGGCCAGGAAAGCTCTGCCCCATGGGGTTTTGTGCCTTCACGGCACCATAGTGGCCCATCTGCTGTCCATAAGAAGAAGGCATGGCCTGTTGAGATGGTGTGGATGAAGGTGGAGGAATCATGGCCTGGTGCTTTCCTGTGCCCAGGGACTCCACATGGAGAGGCTCAAAGTCAGCACCAAGGTTCAGTTCATCCACCAGTGACGGTCCAGGAGGAAAGGCATCCTCATCCAGCCCTTCCAGCCCTCCAACAAACAGGTTGGGGTCATCAAAGAAGTCCATAGTGAAGCCTGCAGCGCCAGCAGGGGGGCTTATAGTTTATGTAGGATCCAAGCTGGTGCAGAGGAGTGTCTACGCCTCAGAGCTACAGCATGTCCATTTTACTGAGGCCCTGTGAAGGAGGAACAGGAGATGTAAACTGTTTATACAGTGTGTTCTTACTAAGGAACATATGTGCTAATAAGAAAACCAGACTTTACATTATAATGATATGGCAGGAACAGTGTGCATTTACAGTGGATTATTATTTCCCAAACAGTACTTTGTGGATAAATAAAATCGCTGGCAAGTTTATTAAACGTTCACACACATTGATATTCCCACAATGAAGCACCTGTAGTCACTAAAAACTAGGGCTGGGCAATATTGAGCAAAAATCATATCCCGGTTTATTTAGGTTGAATACCAATACACGATATATATATATATATATATATATATATTCTGTATTTTCTATAAAGTGGATTAAATGTTCAAGAGGAGAAAAAACAGAGGAAACGACAATAATTTAAATTTTTCTTTGTGACTTAATTGTAGTTGTACATGGTTAAATCAATAGCAGAGAGGTTGTGAATATGGCAGCTATAATGTTTAATCAATTTAATCCACATTTGTTTTTGATGACAGGGTACCTTGTAATACTAGCTGGCTACCTGTATCTGTTTGTCAGAAACGGAAATTGAGCATGTGACACAGTATCTACTCTCTCATTGGCTACGCTGAAAAAAGATGCAATATAACTATATCAATATAAACGATATTGTCTAGTTTTATATCTCTTGACAATATACTGATATAAATTAAATATCGATATATCGCCCAGCCCTACTAAAAACTACAAATGCCACAGAGGGGCTGCATTTGGCTAGATACTGACGGTTAAAGGTTTATAGAGTACATAGCCCCTAACAGCTACCGTATTACAGCACATGGACACACCTTCACAATAGCCCTACCTTATACTGTGGCCTTTGCCCATCTTTACCAATAAGGTCATGTAAGCAGAAACAAAAGCATTTACAGCAACATATTTGTTGAAAGCATGTTAAGATCTTTAATAGGTAGCAACATTAATCAAAGACAATATAGGCTTCCAGAAAACTAGGTAAATGGCTAGAACAAAAACATTCAGGATACATGTAGCACCATCTATTATCTTTCAGCAGTGGATTTCACACGCAGGGCGGCGCAGATGATGTGAACCTCCTGCCAGGCTACAACCAGGCTGCTTCTTCCTGTCTCAAGCACCCTCCACCCCTTTTCTCTCTTCACCCCTGGTCTGTGAAGCTGCCTGCTGCTGCACAGAGCGTGGGAGGTGCAGACAGCTGATAGCATTTCAACAGCTAGGGACACACAGGCAGATGAGGCCGTTGTGGTGTGCGTGTGTGTGTGTGTTTGTTTTGATACCACAGACAGGAAGAAAATGGGACACCATTTTGCTCAATCATCTTATGACCACATGCACAAATATGCATTGGAACAAATCAAAAAATCTCCAGTGGTGTAGTAGTGGATAGTGGGTAGTCTTATTTCAGGAAAATAAGCTTTTCCTCTTCATTTGCTTTCATATTTCATTGGTCTAAAATCTGTTCATTCATAGTCTACTGTATGTCTTGACACAAATTGTAGTATGTAATCTTTTCTGGATTTCACTTCAGCATGGATTGTTTTTTTTAATGCAGTTCATGCTAACAGCATGTCAGAAATGTATGCTGGATGTGAGACTAGCAGCCATGGATGATGGCTGGAATATGATGCGCTACTGTACATGTGTCAGTAATAGACAGAAGGAGTGAGACTGGAATCACAAAAAAAAGCATGCTCTAATCAGGGCATTTGAATGAGCAATAAAGGGTTTCCAGCACCCATCAGATTTTAATAATCTTGTTTAAATCACGTTTCCCCAAATCACGCTCACCTATTATACATTTTGGCCATTTTGGGGGGAAAAGGAGGGGGCACTGTGTTACCTTTATTACTTTTACAAAAGTGTAGCATTTGATTGTAATTTACTTTGGAATTCAAGAGTCTCTCTTTCCAAATAATGAGAGAAATACCATTAAAATATTGGAGGTTTAAGGCAAACTGACCTGTAAAGTCAAGTGAAAGGTTCAAATATGTACTCATGGTCAGGCAATATGCAGAATTGTAAACCCCCTCAGACAGTTCAACAAATACCTGCGTTTGGCTACATGGCCAGTGTTCAGAACCATACGGGGTTTTGCCTAAAAGGCATACCTATCACATCACGATCACTGTAGTGGAACCGAAAACATACTGCAGTAATCTTATTTCTGTATACCATTAGGACCTGTTTCACATATTGTAAAACAGTAATGCATTTGTTGAATTATTGTTCTGTGGACAACTCATTCATAGTAACTGTAAAATATGTAATTTGTGAAATTGTTGCTGCAATAGAGAATACCTGCTGTGTTGGTTCAAATTGTGGTAACTTACTGTATGTGTCAATCTAGCAAAACAAAACGCCTATAACATTGATATTCAAACTCACATACATTTGTTAATGTCTAAAAGCAAAGTATTAGACTATTATACACTGAATACTACAATTTGAACACTGAAAAGGACAATACAAAAAATAAATAGCGGCAATAGTCCATTCAACTCTACTTAATAGCAGTGTACCAAATATATCAATGTGGCTAATCAAGCAGAAACTCACAAATATGCATTTGATAAAGTCTCCAAAAGTCTGAAATGAGTTAATACGATCAGAATAAGCAATTGAGGTTGTAATAAACTGATAGACAGATATACCAAATGCTATGTTGTGGTGGTTTAACAGTAAATGCACCAGATGGCAATTCGAGTTTCTAAATGCGCTCCATGAGGAACCTGCAGCGATAATAAACTATCGGCACAATCAACAGGTCCCGGTGATCTCCAAGGCACGCGTGAAGCCATTCCCGTTGTACTTTGTACGGCTTCCTACAAAAAACATCCTCCTCACTACAAGCCACCATGCGTCATACGGCTCTTCTTTGTTTACTATCATGTATGTCAGGCTATCATGCAACTGGCCTGCCGCGAATACCACTTGTTTATTCTCTAGCTTCCCCGGAGGCACAAATAGGCGTCGTCCCGATTCTTTATCTCGTTCGGTAAACAAAACCTAACCCGGAGACAACTGCACCCACTGGCCACCCATACAAACAGTAAACAATACAACTTACCGAGTTGATGGAAGTAATTCAAGGAAGCCTAGCTCACTTGCTAACATGCTAACCTGCATGTCCCCTTGCTGCCCTACAGGCACAGTCCAGTCCACAAACGGAGTGTTGTGCCAGAAATATCCCCCCGCCGAAATAATTAATTTTCCTACATTTTGTATATCTGCAAGTCAGTAAGCGCGCGATTAGATGTATTGCATTGCAAATATATCAGAATGCGACGAGTATTATATTAAACTTGTAACCTGTTCTTATAGTCTAACTATTTTATAGTCTACTAGCCCTCTTTGTCTGTGTACCAGGGGTACACTACTAGGGGGCAATGTAGGGAAGACGCGTAGTAGGTGACCTCCATCTGTAATCTCACCTCAGTCAAGAGCAGTACGTGCATGATGCAACAAGCGTGGTAAATTACCAGAAGTGTCCGATGATTCCAAGTACTGATGTCTAACATCTGTTTGCCCACTTCCTCGTGTGATCCGGGGCCCGCATCCCTCAAGTCAGTGTCATCCTATACAATAAATCGCCTGTTAGGCGAATGGCTTCAGCTCCTACTTGCAAACCAGTGAGCAAGCAGTGGCAATGTGATGCGCCCCAAACTGTTGCACAAGTGAAAATAACAAAAGCAGACCCACGTGGTCCGTGTATTTTCCAGTACCGGCCGTGCCATTGCAGAAGAGAGCCAGGAAACACGTGTCCCTCAGGATCACCACTTAATGTGAGCCACAGGATTCAAATGGTGTCGTGACGCGTATTCGCCTCCGCTCATCAGAGGAGGAGGGGTGAAGAGACGAGAACAGGGCGGAGATGGATGGAGACTGGTGAGGTCGATACTTATGCATGAATGATAATACGACTTGTCAGGCAACGTTCGTAATAGTGCGGGATTTAAACTCGTTTGAGGTTGCCCGCTCCCACGTTGCTAAGAACAGCGTCGTCCCCGCCAAAGCTTTTTTTTTTTGTGTTAAAAATTCGATTGTTGATAATCCCGTCAAAGTTAGTTATTAGTAGAATGTACTTAAACTCGGTATTAACATTTTGCTGTAGGCTATTTTATGTTTGATTTATTACCATAATACAACTTTTAGCAACGACAGTAATAATACTAAAACTAAAGCTCTGGTCCGGGATATGCTTTTCTCATATCGCAATCGAACATTTGTGTAAGTAAAGGAACAATTTCGGCGGGGGAGATTAATTTCGGCACCACACCAATTCACAGATGCTGAGCTGGCCGGTATCATTCCGCTGGTCGCTGTCTGTTCAGGACCACCGTACCGAACCAGTAGTACATTTTCAGCCCCATACACATCTTCACTTACCCGAGAAAACTTTGCCAACTCCGTAAAACTATCGCTGCATGTCTGTCTCCTCCTACTTGTAAAGTGCGCGATATCATATTCTGACCACTTTGACGAGACACCAGCCTCGGTTCTGTCTGGAAGGTTCACACTAAGCGAAGCAGGTCAGTGACTGTCAAAATGACAGCTGGCCCGAGTGAAACGTTACACTCGAAGTCCATGTATCTCAAGATAAAAATCACGAAACAGCGTTATAACTTACCCATATGAACCCGGAACTTCAGCTTCAAACGTCAAAAAAATAAGAATATTATCGGCGAACTTATGGCTATGTAGTTGTACTCCTGCTGGCGACCACAGCACAGCGACTCTACCCTGACGTGACGATGATAACACTTAATTTGCATATCTGCTATCTGCTTTCTGATTGGGCCCGACAAATGTCCATGATTTAATTTTCCATGGTACATTTAAAGTCGGTTCCCTCATAATAGTATATATTTTCTAATACGGTACCCCAATATACTCACTGGTCAATTATCAAACCACAGATTTATTAGAAAAGTAGCTGTGTTGACAGAATGCACAAGATGGCCGTGTTCACGTAAGAGCCAATCGGACGAGGGTTTACTTGTACGAATACACTCCGGTCTCATCCTTCGATGTTGACGGGAGTGGGCGCTCTACTCGGCACCACGAGTATATGGCGATCCCTAGTGGTCAAATCTATTTCAACATATAATCAAGGTTTTGTGTTCAATCAATAGAATAATTTCAGAAAGAAAATACATTAATAAATTAGGTTTATCCTACAACACTAACAAAATGATTTGCTCAAAAATAGTTTTGCTTCTGATTGAAGTGAATCAGTACCTAATTTTATTTGCAGTCAGTGTGACAACTAAGCCTTTTTCTCAAACAGCAGAGCACTGCCGTTGACAAACTGGAGAAACGCGCAAGGGTTTCAAGGCCAACAATTATTTTCTGTTCTTAGTCAAAATAATGTTTGCATTGTTTTTATTCCACCATTAGCCCCAACCCAGTTTTCACATACGATTTTCAGATTGAACTCAAGCAGATAATATGCAGCTATTGCAATTCAGACAATCTACTGAAAATTCGATATTCAAATGTTGATGTACACTTTCAGTTTCTATTTTAATTTTATTAGAGAATTTGTAAAAAGCACAGAATTGTGCAGAGTGCAAACATTTCAAGCCTTATAATATAGGCCAATGTGTGTATTTCTAAATAATCTAGGCCTACTGGATTTATTACTGGATTTATGCATCCACCAATAGGACTAGATTATAATATGAACCTTGCAACTTTAACTGTAAATACAACCCAGGGCATGCTTGTGTTTTCGGTTTATTCCAGATTTAGACATGATTTGCGTCTTGTTTAATTAGGTCCATTAATGTATAGACTATAGTGTACACACTTCCCGTGTAGTGAATGTGCCAATACCTACCTACAGGCAGAAGTGAGAAAAAGCCTATCCTCTCAACCAGTAAACATTTTATAGCATTGATGCTACAAACTTCAAAAGGGCACTTTTTTGGAGTGTTTGTCCAGATGGTTACAATGTTTACAGTTTGAATCCACTGTAATGAACTGAATGTATTATTCAGTTTTGGTCAAATTCTGAATCCAGTTGGAACTTGGGAGAGATGGTAAATGGAGATCCAGTGCAAAACTAGCTCGAAGTCTTCAATGAAAACATAATGAAAACTTTTGCGAACATGCCTTAAAGTCCAACCTTTGCAAAAATTGCCTTATATACATATCAAACCTTTGATTAATTAAGGACAAATCAATTACATTACTTATTAAAATTGGCAAAATAAGATTTAATTTAGCATTTTAAAACTACGTAATTGCATCAACTATTTAAGACAGTTTATGCAGTTTAAACAAATTATCCAATAAAATAAAACAAAGCATGCCATTGAAAGTTTGTAAAACCCGGCAAAAGGAAAAATCCAGAGTCCATTCACAAAGCAGATTCAAAAGTAATCAGTCCCACCAATAAATGGTATTGAGTCCTTTACATTATACAGGCCACTACTTGCAGTACAAATGCAAAAAACCTTGCTGACCCGCATCCCTTTGCAAGGTCATCATCCTCATTTCCTAGCTCAACCCCTGGGCAAGGATTAAAACCAGCAAAATGAGGAGTGCTATGATTGCATCACAGTCCTAGCACTGTTGCCAAGACATTGACTCATAATTGTCAATTTGCATGATACTTTATTGTAAAATTGTTTGAGCAGATGCCTAAAATCCTTAAAGAGCCAAGAAATAACATGGAGAGTTCATATGATGCTCTAGTGAGGGATCCAATATGCTGGAACAAGTCTGCGGCATGACATCCTGCTCTCAGCCCTCTTGTAGTGGCTCAAGCCATTTCAGTACAGGTTCAGTTCTGGGGGGAGCTGTCATCTTTGCTGAAGGGCTGTGTGGAGCCAGGCTTCACCCAGGACAGCCCCGACACCTTCTGGTGATCTTCTGGCCGTCTCTAGGGCAACAAAGGCAAACGACCAGTCACATTACTGGAACGGCTCATACTGTAACCATTCAAATCTGCGAGCACATGCGTGCACACACACACCAATAACAATGTCTTCCAATGATTTGTCCGTAAACAAATTACAAACTTACTTTGTTTGTGAACATCCGCTCCTTTGCATCATCGTGAATAGATGGGTTCCATGGAGAAAAACTAAATAGGAGAATAAGAGAAATGTTGCTAATGAACACATGTACAGTACATATTGAATACGTGTTTGTTTACAGCATACACACAGTGGTGACTACACGTGTCACAGTACGTGCAGTTGTACCAAATCCTGAGTAGCGACCAGTGCATTCTTACTAAATAGCCACACGCAGAAACAATGCACAAACCAATTTGACATGAATAACCCTCAATGCATTTCCAATACAATAGTGTTCAAAATTAGAAGAACTACAGTATAGGCAGTCCTAGTATTCCAATGAGCTATACAAGTGTTTTATAAGCAGCTGCTTACCTGACCGCAATAAGTAAACAGCACAAAAGCAAACCAACACGATGAATGCACAGATGTCTTTTGAAACTGCTACAGATCTTGGACCGGGAGAGTCTGGTGCACGTTCAGGTGCAGAGGTTGAAAGTTACCCATCAACTGACCAAGCGGTTATGAACCTACTGATCCAGTGGGCCAACAAAGCCTGCAAAAGAGACCGGCCATCTGGACAATTTTCATTTCTTGGTGGGCACTGACACGTTGACCCACCTCAGAGACTATACTCTGTGACATGAGAACCATACGAAGTCCAAGGTAACTGCTACACCCAGACAGCAGAGCGTGTCATAGCCTGTATCCACATTCCAAGCATTTACACGTGTGTGTGCAGCACTCAAAGTAAACAGTTTTGCTATTATTTCACATTGTTTAGTTTGAAAATACAAATGAAAGGCAAATAGACTACATTCAACCCCTGCAAACTCCGTAGAGATGGAGACGATGTCCCATTAACAAAAACAAAAGGAAGTAGTCACTTTGCGTTGTTTGACTACACGATTATCGTGGTCAAAATCATTCATGATAAACGATATCACAATATCTATATAGTATTTATTTTTATAAGATATATTTTTCTATATATTATTATTTTCACAATAAACTCTTGTTTATTGTGTGTTATTTTGTGTGAGGTATCAAAGCTTTTTTTCTTTTTACAAATGCCGTTGTAACTTGTAGCACCAAATGCCCAACAATATGGCGTGGGGTGTGAAATCTTTGCTGGGATTTCAGTTTTGTGACTCTGTACTATGTCATGCAATATTTATATTTCCCATGGAAAGGTAATCTGATAGCTAGAATAAAAATGCAAGATAAAGGGTAAGTTAACCATATCAGTTGCTTTTAATAACAAATCGCTTTGGGATTGGAATATTAAGACTTAATTTGTTGATGGTGATGTTTGGCAATAGGGTTGCAAATGTGCTTGCTAGCTCAGGGCATGCTATGGCATGTTATCGATGAATTGTGGCTTCTCTAGTTTCTTGCATACAGCAAAATGTCATAGTGGAGCTAGCCTTGTCTTTAAGAAACGTTAAAACATTAACAATCGTAGCTGTGCCGATGGGCCCTTCCCCTTATTAAGTCACCGGTCTGTGCTAGATGTGCACGATTAATCGTAATAAAATTGCGATCTCGATTCATACCTATATGCAATCTCATTTCTACATGAGGATGATTCTGCTGCATTTTCATTTGGGACATCAGCTGCATCAAAACGAGTGCTTCTAATACGTCATAACACCACATGATGCAGTGCAGCAGGAAATAAAATGTGCACAGTGAGGGCAAGTCTGAGTGCGAGATACCAGCAAATGACAGTGATAGCGGGGTTGTATGGCTGTAAAAGTAACGCAATCTGTTTTTAACGCCATTAATATTTAGTTGCCGTTAACGCAGGTTTTATTACACTGTTAATTAGGGCTGGACAATATTTCAATATATACATACACACCGCAATATAATCTCTCTCTCTCAAAAGTTATTTCCGGTATTTCGATAGGCTATACATTACACAATGACGGGCGCAGAAGTCAGTTGAAATCATGGCAAACTACGTGCATTGATAACTTGCACTAGACACGCAGCCAGTGCCTAACTGTAGTGGAATGTTTTCACATGCCAGACAATTTTATTAACTCTCTCACCTAACAGAATATGTAACAAAGGCTTTATATTACGTATTACACCAGTCACGTCTTCTGTGAATCTGCTATCTTACGAGCCATGGAAATAACAGTTATACAAGCGGAAGTTCGAATTTGTCAACAGTCACATGGTTCACGGAGAGGCTAAGCCTATGGCACAATAGTTCCCGGAAGTGCTTTGTGGGCAGGTTGAATATATACATACAGATATATATATATATAAATACATGTTTTGGTAATTATAGTCAATAAATGCACAGATTTACACTTAAAATAAAATGTATAAGGTACTTTTAGTATTTAGGCTAACGTCCGGGAACTATTTTGAGGCTCCACGAGCTGCCATTGCTGTGAAACAAAATTGTCCATTGGAATGAACAGAGATTCCATAACTGTTCTTTCCATGGCTCTGACTGCGTTTAATTTATGAGATCTTTCCAGCACCAGTCACAACCGCTACTGACACCTACTGGTGGACATAAATATTGCCTTCATTAACTGTAGGTGAACTATGTAGTAACAGAGACTCAACTGTTTTATTAATTTATTTTGACTGATTTCAGATTTCTTATTTGTATGAAGGCTAAAAGGTGAACATTTATTTGTACCTTTTTATTTCTATAATATTATAGTTTTATAGGAGGAGATTTCATAGACTTGGCAAATGCATTCTTCAGAAGTTTGTAAGTACTCTGTTGTGGGTGTTATAAACAGTTTTCTGAGGCTTATATTGTTCATATCGATATCTGAATTATATTGTATCGACCAAAATTTTGACACATCTGGATATACATTTTTGCCACATCGTCCAGGCTTACTGGCAATGCAGGGGAGGCAATTGTAGAGTAAGTAGGACTATGCAGTATTTTTGCAGCATGTTCAGTTGGGTTCCCTTCTATTCAGTACCAGAGGAAGATGTCAAATTACTCGTCATTGACACATTGAGTGTCAATATAATTTGACATAAAAACGCGGAGCAAATCTGTTTGCATAGACCTATTATAACTATTGTTCATCTTTTTCTTTCTTTCTTTGGTTTAAGTTAGCAGGGACAGTACACATTAAAAAACATTTCTGTAAATTTGCAAGTTAAGCCATAAAAGGTTAATTTTCAACTGTAGTCCCTGGGCAGGTGTAAAGCCAGATACACAAAATACACATTTAAATAGGTAAAATCATATAGATAGTATTATATCTATACTATGTTAGCTCTGAAGGCTAAGTTCATCTCAAAAGACAAAGTTGCATGGCTTATTGTTATCAATAAGTCCTGTTAACTCGACATTGCCTTGTAAAAGTGTAAACATGACCAATGCTAGGGCTGGCAGCTAAGAGACAGTCAACAAATTACTGAGTGTCGAGCACTCGCGGCTTAGGAACAGTCAACAAATGACTGAATCAAATTTGAATAATAATGAACAGCAATGAACAAATGACTGAGAACCAGTTCAGACACCGTTAAGGAACCGGAAAGTATCGATTTGGCATCAGAATCATAAAAACCCCAAACAATACCAAACGTGTGTATTTTCAGCACGATGCCAATATTTAATATTTTATTATCACGGTTATTGTCAATACTGGTATATCGTGACACCCCTAGTCAGTATGCAAATCTATATAGTTATATTGTCTTCGCTGAAGGGGGGCGGAGAAGCACTTGGCAGCCGCTTCTCCTTCGTTGTCGAATATAATTTAGAGGCTGAAATATTAGCATTTATTATTTTGTTTTATCAACTTGCTCAATTATAAGAATTCCAAACATTTCCTGGATAGCTAGCTACTGAGCTACTAGCATACAACAGTGCGGTACTGGTACCAACTACGTCCCAGGAGGATTCTACTGCATACATTAAACAGAAAATACTCCCCCCCCCACCCAATCGACTGGGCACTCCAGCTTACTTTTGGATCTGAAGCTTTGTTTACATCTCTCAACCACGCATTACAGGACAAGGGGGCGGGGTTGCTGTTCCTCACCTTGACAATCTGAAACCCAAATATTTTAGTGTACCTCCTTGCACTACATGTGAATGTCTTGCTTTTAAACTGCCTGGCTCCCAACCTCTGATTGTTGTAACTATATACAGACCTCCCAAACTAACTGACATGTTTTTAACAGAATTGTCCTATTACATTTTATTACTATGTCTTCCAATGTACTGTTTGTGGGTGATTAACATTTTCATGTTGACAGAACAGCTAGCTGTCCATTCGTTGCTGGTTTTATTTTGTTACTTGATGACATGGATTTCATCCAGAATGTTAATTTCTCAATAAAGGCCACATTATTGATTTAGTCTGCTCCACTGGTGTTTCTCCTGACAATGTTACTGAGGGACACGTCCCCATATCTGACTATAAACCCATCTTGTTTTTATATATCTGCCCCCCTCCCAAAGCAAAGACACAGCCGCACCATCAAATTTAGAGACATAAAAAACATTAATCCTAATGAACTCATGACCGTGATTGACAAACTACCCCTGTCCCACTTCTGTCCCCCCTGGAACTCACCACTCACTACAACGACTGCCTTTCCTCCCCTCAAAACCCGCTTGGTCTCCTTTACTCACACTGCCCCCGGTACACCCCTTCTTGTTGCCGCCCACACGTGCGCTATGCTGTAGCGCCAGCACTAGGTAAACAAAAAAGATGAGATCGGACTACGTTACAACAGCCTGCTAAGGACAATATTCCACTATATCCTTAACCTAGAAAAATAGTTTGCTGCTATATTCATGTTTAAAATAGACACCCATTTACAAATCAACTATTTGGAATACTAAGAAGAACACTGTAGCTTTACAGCTGCAAGTTACACAATGCAAGCAGACAAAACAGACACCGGCCAGAGACTGAATTAAAAATAACCTGGAAAGTTTGACAGTTCTCATACCTTGGCGGACATCATGGATATTTAATTGATATCGGGGTTCAGATAGGTTTCGTGAAAGAGCCACCCACAAGAAAGGTAACTGCTGCGTCATGCCTAACCCACCCACGAAGACGACAGTTGTGTGTGTGTGCACTGCGCGTCTTGTCATTTCTCAGCAAAATGACACACAAGCATTGATATTTCTAAAAGTGTGATATTATTCCACATTGTTTCGTTTGAGTAAAGAAGCGATAGACTCGTTGCCATAATCCGACATTGTAGTGATGGGGGTCAATTCCATGAATGGGAACACATGCATTCTATAAATCGCTTTGTATTGGAGATAGGGTGAGAAGCTCAGCTATCCGTGAGGAACTCTGAGTAGAGCCGCTACTCCTTTGCGTCGAAAGGAGCCAGTTGAGGTGGTACGGGCATCTAGTAAGGATGCCCCCTGGGCACCTCCCTTTGGAGGTGGTCCAGGCATGTCCAGCTGGGAGAAGACCTCGGGGAAGACCCAGGACTAGGTGGAGAGATTATATCGCCACACTGGCCTGGGAATGACTCGGGATCCCCCAGTCAGAGCTTTCTAACTCAGGAAAGGGAGGTTTGGGATTCCCTGCTGGAGCGGCTGTCCCCACGACCCGACTCTGGATAAGCGGATGAAGATGGATGGTTTTGTATTGGTGTATGTAAATGTTCAGTGGTTCTAATCTAGTTTTGAGCTAAATGTGAAATTAAAACTGTTGTTTAATTACAGTAGCAACGTATATGAGAGCTTAACAGGCTGCATCTGTAGCAGGTTGGGTGCGTGTCTGTGTGCTGACCACTATTTTCGTCAACGAACCTTTTTCCATCACTAAAACGAGACAAAAATAGATCACCGATTTTTTGTATGTATATACAGGCCTACATTATCAGGTTTGACCTATCATAAAATATCTATTGTAGTAGATTTGTTCAATTGTGACGTGTGGTGTTGGTTCTTCGTTCGTACGTACGTACGTACGTGCGTGCATGCATATATATATATATACATTTTTTTTTTTTCTTTTTTTTTTCGTGTTGCTGTTCCAGACTACAGAACCACGGTCTGCTCACACAGACTGTTGAGCTCTCATATACGTTGCTACTGTAATTAAACTAAAATTTTCATTCCACATTTAGCTCAAAACTGAGACAGACTTGTATGTGACATGTCACAATTGAACAAATCTACTACAATAGATATTTTATGATAGGTCAAACCTGATAATGTAGGCCTAATCATCTCTCCTTTGCCAAAGATCAAGACATTCAGCCATCATACTATATTAACATACCATGAAAACAAAAAGGTGAATAATTGCATAATGGTTATGCTCACCCTTAATAAAAATAATTTTTTCTGTGCTTCCAAATATGTATGCGCTTAGGAGTGTGTGCTGTAGTCAAGGTGAACAGAAAGAATAGAAACTAAGTGTGTGATGACAGCCAGTGCTAAGCAGTATGTGCTGTTTTCACGCGCCAAACAATTTTATCAACTCTCAGAAAATGTAACAGAAAGGCTTAAAATTATGTATCGTTTCAGATTCCTCCGCTAACACAGTAATGTCTTCTATGGAACTTGGCTATGTCTAATTCATGGGACCATAGTGCTAGTCACACTCACACCAGAAGGCTTCTGACACCTACTGGCGGACATAAATAAAGCCTTCATATATTATAGTACAGAAAGAATATAAGACTTTGTTTAGTTATTTAACTGTAATTTCACAATTCTTGTTTGTATGAAGGCTAAAAGGTGAACATTTGTTTGTTTTTTTATTTCTAAAATATTATAGTTTCATAGGAGGTTTCATAGACTTTGCAAATGCATTTTTCAGAAGTGTGTAAGTACTCCGTTGTGGGTGTTCTTGGCAGTTTTTCTGAGGCTTTATTACATTATTGTTCATGTCGATATCAGAATTATATCGTATCAACCAAAATTATGAAATATATTGTGATTGAAATGTTGGCCATATCATCCAGCCCTACCTAGTAGTGACAAACTGTATGCTAGAAATCGAGACAGCTCACCAACCTTATTGCGTAGGGATCGTCTATCTTGGGCTGGTCAAACAGATGGCTGTTGCATAGTTTCACACTGTCTACCACCTTGCTTTTGAAAAGTTGTACATCCTTCTCATACCTATGAAAGACAATACTGAATAAGCAGCAATCTGGGCTAATCAGGTTTATTTACAAAGCTCTTCGATGAATACAAATACAAAACAGACAAAACTCTACCTACTGTAACACCTAATTGGATCAGGGACGTTTATGTATACATTTCATACAGAAATGTCATACATATATACACGCATGTAAAAAGTCACCACAAATGGGTGTTCTGACCCACTTTTAGAAAGTGATACCCTAGATATGCAGAGACTCACAGTACAGCAGCCTCTGGGTTGAGTGGTTCCAAGGTGTTGATTTTGTAGAAGACTGTGCGTGCGTACATCAGGACCTGCCAGATGTGGTTGTGATTCCGTCTGCGTGACAGCAAAGGGAGAGGAAGAACCAACACCCACACAAGTATAACAGAAGGTAAAACAAGAATGTTACCAAGGATGTATATATGAATGTGGTAAATCACAGACCTCCATTTGGTGAAGGCCCTCCTGACATCAAGCTCTCCAGAAACTGGGTCCACAAGGGGATGGAAGACTGGGATATCAAACACCACCCTCTGAAGAACAGCACAAATATTTCATTAGATCCCTATACATGTTCTCTTTCCGAAAATTACAATGCAGGTTCCATGAACCTAACTGTACTGCACCTGGAGTCAGTACAATTAGATATAAACAATACTCAAAATACTGAGCATAAACGGATGAACATGCATTTTTGTCCTGCCAATGCAAAATGAACATGGAAACTGAAGTATTACACATACATACGTTCGTCATTTTTTGTAGGATTTTATTTCTTAAAAATAAATAAATCATTTTTTTAAAACAAGGGATGATCAACAACCCCTCAGTTTCATTTTTTAAATTGCATTTTATGCAAATACAGAGATTTAACTGTCCATTACCATTTCCAGATTGGATTTGTTCAAGATAATGCTCTTTAAAACTTCCTAAAGCCAAACAGATATTTGGCAAGTTTTCAAATAGCATGGATCCTTAACAATATAGATGTGGTTATTATCTTATTTTAACTCCAACGTGCACAGTACTCACAGGAGACTCTCCATCAGGGTAGTTATCTGGAATATAAACTGTGAACTTAAAGACTCCATCCTGGTACAGGCCACTTCTGATGAATATAACCCCAAACCACACTGGAAAGAGATCGTTTTGCTCTTAGGTTGATTTCTCTCAAATATGACTGATATGTGTAATGAATAACATGCACCGTTTTTGCCACTAATAAACGTTATGGAAACTACAGAATCAAAAGGATTAACCCAGGTTCAATCAAACTTTAATATGCTAGAAAGTTTAATTACAGTGCAATTACAGTTGCCCTATCTGAAATGTGATAATAAATTATAATTTACTGAATGTACGCACTGAATGTGCATGGCATGAAATTCCAGCTATACCTTTGAAATTTGCACATTTCAACAATGTAAAATTCCAGCTATGCAAGTATGCACATCCATAATATGAAAAAGTCTTAATATACTGTATATAATGTCATCATAATATAAGTAGTAGTAGTAATAACACTTACTCAAGGCTGACTTGTAGGATGGTTGTACATAAATCCCTGGGAGCTTCTGCTTTATGACAAGTGTACTGTTGGCCACACAGGTCACATGAAGTTAAAATTTGTATTATTTAGTTGTTCCCATGTTAAAATTGTTTTAAAAGCAGAATCATTTCCAAGTTTGACTTTGCCACCACCCCAAATCTCCTATTGATTGAACTGTAATCCATTCCCTCTTTGATTACAGCAAATGCATGCCTTTATTATGGTGTACTGTTATGTGGTGACAGACCATGTAAATACCAGTGTCCACAAACATGTATGACACTACGGCAGTACTTACAATTCAGCTAGCAGCGAGTACTCCAGGTAGAAGGGGCCATAGGAGGCATGTGTGCCATTGGTTGAAGGGACAGATGCGGCTGTAGACACAGGCTTCGTTATAGGGGCTGTATTAATAGGGATGGCAGGAAGTTGCTTTTTACCAAAGGAAGGCCTGACAGGGCTGGCTCTCTGCTCACCCTGCCCACTTTGTTCCTCCCTGTCAGGTCTTTGCTGTTGGGTACAAGAAAGCAATGGAAACAAAATGATTTACAGCACAGAGTCAAGGCTCTATTTATTAGGAAAAAACATCAATTACTTAGGTTGGTTTCCTGACAGATATACTGGACTGCCAAACCACAGACAGACAGACAGACAATAAAACTAAAAGGAATCACTCCACAAGAAAATAATTTATGGTGAAGACCATAGTATTTCTTTCTGTTTGAGTTAGGATTAAGCCATGGTTCGCAGCCAACAGGGATGACAAGGTGACAAACCAAACCAGAACTAAGTTGAACTAACTTGAAGTTGACCAATTTGATACTAGATCATAAAAAGAGCGAAATGCAGCTTGTATCAAATTATAGTTTGATATTGCAGTAGCCTACACAGTGAGATGCTTCATTGTTCAAATTTAAATCTTTAAATATAGGAATTGGTATCATTATCTGACAACAAAACATCAGTCACAACTCAATATAGAAACAGACTACTGTTATGTATGTGATGGACACCAGAATGTTCACTCACACACAGTGACCATATGCTTTGACCAAACACTCAGGTTTCACTCAGTCTAGCATCTGCTTTGATGCTTGGCAGGGACAGGTTCTCCAGACAAAAACAGCTATCTAATGTACCAGCTCCTGTTCCATCTAACTGGTACTGCTAAAGACAAACACAAGCAGGAATGCCAGAAACTTCAGGTAGCAAAAGACACCCCTACAGACCGGCCAACTCAGATAGACAGCTGCTGAAAATTCAGGGATGTTATTGTGAATTGAAAATGTATTGGCATTTGGCAAAGTTGTGTAAGATAAGCAAACATATTCTACAATGTTGTACTAATTGTTTTGGGACAAGAGAGTTGTTTTCTAAAAATGCATTTACTCAACAAAAAAAAGTATCAGTGAGCTTTGGAGAAAACCTGAAACAGGAAAAGTAATACAAACCTACAACTTGGAAGGTAAACACAATAGAAATCCAGTTCACAAATATTCCTAGGTCAGTTAGAACAAAGATAGATGAGTGACAACAGTAGAGTGTTGTAGAGTAAGCCAGTCACATTATAGTAAAACATAAACATTGGCATTATGAAGAGATTACATTAACATTCTGAAACCTTACCTTACGACTCGTATTGGCAGACATGCTCCAGAAGGGATTCAGGTTCATTACTCATAGAGGTAAAACTGGTGTCCCTCAACAAGTGATCCCTGGGCCATCCGCTGCTGTGGCTGGGAAGAAATAAAGACAGAAATGTTCATGACGAAGGCCAAAACAATCTGCATTTAAACACATACAAATACCTAGTCTAAAATTACCAACATAATGAAACACAAAACTATGCGAGTGTACAGTTAAAATGTTCTATTAGGAATATTCCTATGCGTAAGGTATTCATGCAAGCTATTATGGTATGGAACTGGCCTCTTCATATTCGCGATTGAGTGTAATATATATACACTGTACTGGTAGGTCAGCAGATGCAGTAACAGTACCAGCATACAACTAACGTCACTAGACTGACATAAAGTACATAGTTATGCCGACTGTATGACACCTAAATACTTTAGCGATTACACATATACCGATACGGTATTCTTTTGAGGCTAGCTGACGTTACCGTCACTACTGTATTCAACCAACACATCAACGTTAGCACTTTAGCATTTGATGACCTGCATTTCTACCAAGTTTCTCCAACGTTAGCCTAATTGATATACGTCGACAACTCACCGTCTCTACTCAAAGCTAAAATTTGTATGTTTAAAACGTAAACCTGATTCACCGGACTGTACGCCAGGCAGCTAACCGGCTAACACTACTGTAGCTAAACAATTTGACAGACTGTGGCAGTGGCAGCTACCAACCCGGAATTCCATCTAACTTAACGAGGGGCGTTTCTTAGAACCAATACGGCGTTTTTATTGGATGAAAAGCCAAACAGGTGAATCTCGATTTGCTATAATCTATCACGTGAAAGGAAACGTGTGATCCGCCAGAAAACAATAGCTGGTCTGCTGCTGCATCCATGGTCGGCTGTCGCTTTAAAACATAGGGTGGCAGGTGCACAAATACTTTCAATCTTTTAGTATGTCATATAACGTTTTTGTAAAGAATCTGAATATATTTTTGTTTTACTATATATGCATTATATAACATAATAAATAAGTAAATATGTGTATTATCTTTGTCTATCGTTTTTTTTTTACCTTAAAATGAATCAGCTTGAAAATAGTTAAAGGTGTTTTAGGTAGAACAAGGGTGGTTTTAGAGCCAGTGGACATCCGGGGCTATAGCCTGGGAAGAAATAATGGTAATAAATAATGAGCCTGGTGTAACCTGAACTCAACGTCCTGAACGTTCAATTAACTTTTACTGAACGACCAGTTTCCTCGAAAATGTTCATAACGTTCTTGGAACTACTTTCAAAGAGTTTGCTTCGTTTAATGGGCGTGGCGAGTGTTGCTCAGTGACGTATAGGAAGTGTAGCCGCTTACCTGGGTGTTTTTGTATTTGTGAGTAGAAGTAATCATCCCAATTTAACACTAGAACCGCCACAGGGTACAGTTTACCTGTGTAAGTCCCCCAGACTTTACCTAAAATGGGGTTGTGTTGCACTCCATATTGTTAAAAATAGTCCCAGATAAACACAGATTAAAAACACAGGCATTACGGTACCTATAACCGCCACACCGGGTCAAATGTACTTGTAATCAAAATGCATATTTTCGCAAAGTTTCTTATTCTTGCGCAATCGCTACTACAGACACTACTGGCATGGACTAACAGCTGTTCCCGACTACAGTGAATTGCGCTAACATTAGCTTAAGTTAGCCGACATGCCTAACAAGTGGGATCTTTGCCTTCATGAATAGCCTATACTTGCGTGTTCTTTAAACCGCCCATTTAGACCATAATTCTAAAACTAGAGCACCAAAACACAGACCATTAAACAAACTAATTTTAGAATACAATTAATACAATGGCATGGAGTACATTTTGGAACTAGAAACACAGCACACAGCCAGCTTCAACCACCAGCTTCGAAGTGAGCGGTCAGCCAGTCTTTTGCTCATCGTTTAATCGGCGGTCCACTGACCTGTCCGCTTGAGGTTGAGCGGCGTTCTCCACAGCGGTCCACAAGCGGTCGCCCGCCAGAATGTTTATGCTATACGCGTATACTGCCCTACAGCAAAATAGATAAACTTGATTAGGATTTTTAAAATTTTAAGTTTTATTGTTGTCCAGACCAAATTATTTGTGGGAAGACAATTAATTTAGCAGGAAAACAACACAACTTTAGTAATTTTATCAGCGAGTAAATTTTGCAGTTTAGGCCTAGGCGTATGTTCTGGATATTACTAAGTGAAATCACTTTCAATTATTTAAAAAAATGAACATTGCATTCAAATAGCCTATAATTCAATACAAACTACATAAACTACGTTTTTATATTTTTTGTAATGTTGAATTAAGTTAAACAACATATAGAAAAAAAGTAAAATGTATTCCCAGTGGAAAAACGACGGCTTGCCACCGGTGTCCCGCTGGTGGACCGCCAGCGGCAAAGTGGCCGGCAGCATGCCGCCTGCTGTCCGCTAGTGGGCTGCCAGCCGCCAAACAACCTGCGGTGTGCCGCCTTAATAAAGCCGGCGGACCGCCAGGTCTATGCTAGCTGGGTATCTAGGCGCACGGGTACATTTTACTCGTTGGCGGTTTTAGGTATACAGATATTATTTGCAGTTCTGGTATTGATACCGTTAAAAAATGTTGGTTTTATTACATCTTTCGACCTTAATTGTATGCCATCTCATTCTGATAGGAAATGCCTCAAAAAGCGTGTGTGGGAGAAGTTCGGAGAAGCCATGGAGAAAGACTTTCGGTCGGCACCAAAATGTTTCTGGAAAACCGTCCGCCACCTCAGGAGGGGGAAGCAGGGAACCATCCAAGCTGTGTACAGTAAGGATGGGACACTGTTGACCTCAACTGAGTAGGTAATTGGGCGGTGGAAGGAACACTTTGAGGAACTCCTGAATCTGACTGACTATGGTGGAGACAGAGCTGGAGGCTGATGGAGGATAATCGTCAATTTCCATGGGGGAGGTCACTGAGGTAGTCAAACAACTCCTCTGTGGCCTAGCCCCGGGGGTTGATGAGATCCGTCCAGAAATGCTAAAAGCTTTGGATGTGGAGGGGATGTCTTGGATGACACGCCTCTATAGCATGAGTAGCAGGCTGGGATGTCTGCATTCAACCAGTAACTATACATACTATGTCATTTTAGCTCACAGCCTCACCTAGCCTAGTAGATATACTGTAGGTACTTTCTGTGGTGACTGATTTAGTAGTAGATATACTGTAGGTATACTTTCTGTGGTGACTGATTTAGATAGTTATTGATTGTTTGTTCCTACTTGTTGTAAACTTCTTGTATGTTTTGTATGTTCGGCTGGTTAGTGCAGGGCAGTGATATGCCCACTGAAGGCGTCGACGTGCGTCATGTGACGGCAGGATTTTAGAACTAGTTCATTTTAACAAGGCAACGCCCACTGGCAGCGTCTGACGCCAAGGTTTAGAACATTGTTCTATTTCTTGAGCGTCAAGCCATAGAATGACATTGCTTCCCTGTCTCTATATATTTTCTTGCATGTATTTTTAATATAAGTTTTTGACGCACCACCTAACGACGCTGCCCTTGGGCGGCGGCCTTCAGGCGACATACGCCAGGACCCATTGGGTTTTATCATACCTTGTAGAGTGTCTGCTTTTTACACAGGAGAGCAAGTTTTTTCGTCCAATCAGCATCAGTTCATCCAATCACCTGCCAAGTCATTTTGGAAAGTGCCTATAAACAGTTTCAATGTAGACATTGGAAATGCATTGCCAAGGCCAAGATAGTGTTGGTTGTGCACTCTGCACCACTTTGTTTATGTTTCTAATTACAGAGTAGAACCACCAGATTATACTTTCAGTGTGGACAGAACTGGCAGCTAATGGACTGTGCGTAGATAGGCAATGCATTTGACAAACTGTATTATCTTACAATCGAGGACTCCACCTTGACTATAATACAAATTTAGGATCTGATTTATGCTTTACATTTGATCCCGTATTCATTTTATATATTGTTTTGGTTTTCTATTGTGTTGTCTATTTGTTACTGTATGTACGACGCAAATCACAATTATCTCCCCTACTGCACTTTAATTGCATTTTGTTGGTTTTAATATAGCCTACAATACGTCATTTATTTATGGGTCTGTGTACAACAATGTGAACACCTGCAGATCGTCTATATTCAGTACACTGACCAATATGCTGTCTTAATTTTTAATGGATTGTAAACCACCATGCCAGTTATTTCCATGTTAAATCCAAACAATTAATATATAGCTACATTACCCAACACACAATCTATTCTGAAGCCTAGGTTAATTTTATACCCTCTGAATCTTTGTTGTGTTGTAACCTCCTTTGTACGCAGTGTATACAATGTTTGTCTGAGAAAAACACAACTGTACTCAGTAGCGGCCGGTACATTATGGGCGCAAGGGCGCCGCCCCCCTACGAATATCTGTCGAAGGAAGTCTACCTAAACATAGGATACATTATTTTATTAGATAGTGAAAAATAATTATGACATACAACTTGTTTCCTCATACAGAAACAATTTTATACTGGCACATCCCTTTATTTGGTTAATTTCTGTGTCAATCTGTGTT
>JAODUH010024611.1:0-21109 GCA_027564835.1 Typhlichthys subterraneus
CGAACCGTGGCCCCTGTATCGTGATACATATTGTATCGCCAGATTCTTGCCAATACACCACCCTAGCTAACACACCCTTAGCAGGTAAAGTTGTGTTTATTGTCACATATACATACATGTAGCAAAATTCGTTCTCTGTATTTAACCCATTCATCAAGGGAGCAGTGGCCAGCCACTGTCCAGTGTCACTGGTCCAGGGGCACTGACTGGAGAGTGAACCTGACATGTTGTTTTGATAGTTGGCCAAGAACATTCTATAAATGCCGTTAGCCCCGGGCTAACTGCAGTGTGGAAAGACCTATAAATACATGTACTTATACATTCAGAAAGCCTCTGCATATGTGTTCTGACCGTTCTCTCCGCTTGGTGGAATGGTGGCCGATGGTGCAGATGTACATGTAATGGCCTCACTGGCTCCTCCTTCTGGGAACATACTGTGAGGGCTTTGCGTCTCCACGTGTAGCTGAGATGGGCGAGGAGGGCTGGAACAGTCGCCATGGGTCTGCTGTAAGAGCTGCCGCTGGTGGAACCTGAGAGTCAAAGAAGCCAAGGCCACCGGAAGATTACAGGTGATTCCATCAGCTCTGTAGGAGTATCCTGATAACTAGCATGCATGTCCTGCAAGAATCCTGTAGGGATATCACGTTTCTGCTACACTGATCTAGTCTGATTCATTAACAACCAGTGGTTCTGTATAATAGTTAATTACTGGACACACACACACACACACACACACACCTCTGCTTATTTAGGATCTTCTCCAGCTTTGCGCTCTCTGCAGTCGCCAGAGCTGGGGTCTTGGTCAGTGGACAAACATTTGCAAGATACTGGACCACCTGCACATGCTGGCCTGGTCGGTAAGAACGACCCTTGCCCTGACTGTACAGCCACTCCGCTTTCAAACTGAAACCACAAACACCAGACACAAAGGTCATTGAATTCACAACCTCCCAGCTAGCATATCAAAACACATAGTACCTTCAGACAGCAATTATAGAAATGCACACACCTTTCCGTCTGTTCAACAACATAACCATCCAGCACCTTCAGACTGAGGCACCAGCTTAAAATGTATGGTCGGTAGTCAAATCCAGGCAAAGATGGGGTTGCCATGACGCAAGGGTTGCTCATGACAGACAGCTGCTCCAGTTCATGCAGCGGCGCCAGGTACGACACCTTACAGAGTAAAACAATGACAGGAATAAAAGACGACAGAGATTATAATCTTCTTTCCCATTTTAGCGAAGTATATGTTTCTACTGTATTGAGTTTAAGATGATTACTTCATTGAGGTCCCTTATCTCATTTTCGGCCAGGGAAAGAATGGATAAGTGGACAGGTAAATGGGCGGGAACCATACGCAGTGTTGTAATGCTGTTCCCATGGAGCAGCAATGTCTGTAAAACAGTCAATCAATCCATGTTTAATAAAAGCATCTGGCACATATTATATCCAAAAAAATAATATTTTGATTAACTTTGGATCCCGTAGGCTTAATATAACCCACCTTTAAGGACAACAGCTTTGCCAGATCGCCAATGTTTGATATGTTATTGTCAGACAGGTCCAGGTGTTGAAGGGAAACACAGTTGTTTAGCTGCTCAATAACCTAAACGAATGAATTAATGTATTATAGGTTAGGAATAGCATGAATCAGTGTCTGTGCCGATGCTAACATAAACCAAAACGAATATCAAATGAAGATCACAGAAATCCCATTTGCTCACCTTGATATTGTTACCAGACAGATTAAGCCATTCAAGGTGTGGCAGATCTCTCAGCCCCTCAATGTAGCCAATACTATTACTGGGTAGATTGAGAACTCTCAGTTCTGTCAGACGTGACACGCCCATCATTCTTACCAGGCGGTTACTGGCTACGGATAACTACGGACACCAAAACAGACAAAGTAATATGACAACAAAAGTGAACAACTAATACTTAGCCCTACACAGGATTATATTTTTTATATCATATCCTCTTTTTTACTATAGTATTTACTATGATTTTGTGATTTGAATTATGTTTACATGTTGGAGCATTGGACTTCTTTCCAGATGGTTCAGCTTCATTATTTGGTTTCGATCCAGGACCAGAGTGTGTGTATCTTCAGAACAGGTGAAACTGGGTTCCAGTTTTTGCATTCCTTTTGCTGAAAGATCCAACACAGGGCCTAAAAACATAAGAACACAAGGAAAAGGATTTCAACCCGTCATGTTGTTGTCACCGTGAATATACAATGTCAGGTTTGTGAGCCCCACAGACTCAGTTGAGAAATATAATTTATGCCCCAATAAATATTGTTTTAACTCAGTTATGCCCAATATTTGCCATTATAACACCGTTTGGTCTCAACTGCAGTAGGCAGACCATGGAGACATAGCGGTTGTTCTTTTACAGTTTGATGGTTTGTTTATGGTCGTGGCATGGAGGTCACCATCTAGTATCCAGAATGGTCTCCGATTACCAATGATATTACTGTATGGTTTTACAAATGTGATCTTAATGACTTATTACGAGATCACACAGCCAATAACACATACCGTACACGGTAACGTTAGCTACCGTACTGACGTGTTATTGACAAAACATTCGAAGGACAACGTAGTAAATAACAAATAACATAATTAATAAATAAGTAGGAGTTATTTAACTGCAAAACGATACGTTGAACCCTTACCAGAATTTGTATCACATTTGATATCGGATCCACCCATTTTATTTACTCTAGCCAAAACTGTAAAACGCGGTACGATCAGCTCCAGCTTGACACAGCTACGGTTCTTGTAAATCGAGCTAAAATTGTGGAAAATGTGCTGCTGGGAAATGTAGTTATCAATTAGCTGTTCGAAATAGCAGCGACTTTACAAAAGACTACAATTTCTTCCGTTCAACATACGGCGCGCTAACGTTGTAAAACCTGCGCCAGATTGTATATCGTAGAAATAGATTGGTGAACGTCAGTCGTTAGCTAAATACACAAAATGGGTTTGAGAAAGCATATTCCGTTAGCGCGTAGAATATTAATTTTAAACTGCGTTTAATAAATGTCCTTTCCACAGAATCACTGGTTCAACAATATTAGCTAGTAATCTACTCCCCTGCTTGTGCGCGCTTGCTTGGCAACCACGGATTTGTTTTAGTGATGGCCGGGAGTTTATGACTGGTCAGATATTTTAAACAATATAACAGCATATATGAATATATAGATACGCTTTAATTTATACACTGTGTATACATTTTATTTATTTTTCTTTCAAATTGACTGACATTTTGTTGGACATTCATTTATAAATAATGAAATGACATGGTTCAAACAAGTCAGTTTCCGTATCCGCCATCTTTCTTTCCGGTTTTGTGCCCCCTCGTAGCCATCATGAAGTGAGTTTATGGAATATCATCTATTTCCATCACGTCCTTTTAAAAAGAACTGCGTTACCTGTATCGGTGTCGGGTGTACGATGGAATACTTTTCTAATGGCGATTATTCATATTTGTCATTCACAGGGTCGAGTTGTGCAGTTTCAGTGGGTATAAAATATACCCCGGCCATGGCCGCCGATATGCCAGGATAGACGGAAAGGTAATGCTTCTGGATAAGTTCTTTTCTGCGCACCATTTACCTAGCTCATGTAGAACATATGGATTTACGTCAGATATATTTGTGTCTGTCCTTTTAAATTAAACATGTACGGCCTACAAATTCCCATTTGATCCAGTGCAATTGCTGGTTAGCTAGCTAGCTACATGCTTATCTGTAGTGACATGTTAGTGTTAACACTTATGTGTGTAAATAATATAATCTACAGTTGTCATGCTATTCATTTTCTCATGTCAATACTTATTTTCTGAACGTCACTGGTTATTAGGTGTTCCAGTTCTTGAACGCCAAGTGTGAGTCTGCCTTCCTGGCCAAGAGGAATCCTAGACAGATTAATTGGACTGTCCTGTACAGGCGCAAGCACAAGAAGGGCCAGTCTGTAAGTAAAACTCGTCCATGTACATAGTGACTGTTTTGTTTTTGACTATAGATCTGTAAAGGTTGGCCACAGGTGGCTGGTGTGCACAGTGGTGGTCTGTGTTATGTGCTGTTGCCAGAATGTGTTTTACAGTCTGTGCAACAGTGCTCACTCCACACCTGTGACCATAGAGCAAGTGGCGATCATAGTACTGGCCTTTGAAGTCTGTTGATATTTCACCATCGGCCGGCCTCCATACTCTCCTACATGCACTATATAAACTAAAAAATGTTTGCATTAAAGTTGAATGTAAATGTCTCCCTAAAGCTAAAATGATGATGGCACTTTCACTGAGTCAGTCATAAAGTTGTTTCTCGTTGAAATCCCTCTTTCAGGAGGAAATATCGAAGAAGCGTACACGTCGTGCAGTCAAGTTTCAGAGGGCCATTACTGGGGCGTCCTTGGCTGAGATCATGGCCAAGAGGAACCAGAAGCCTGAGGTCCGCAAGGCCCAAAGGGAGCAGGCCATCAGGTACATTTTCACTCCAGCAGACACAAATGTTTTAGTCCAATATAGGCTGTCAGGCCTGGAAGAGTGACTAAATGAATGCCTTTTCATTAACCTCCCAGGGCTGCCAAGGAGGCCAAGAAGGCAAAGCAGGCAGCTAAGAAGCCATCTGCCCCCAGTGCAAAGGTAAGTTGCCTTTTTAAGTGGACAAACCTCACACTCATTGTAAGTCGCTTATATAACCGCGTCTGCTAAACTGCTGAATTGTAAACCAAACACTTCTGATTTAAAAAATGTTGGTGCAGCATCTTATTGACGGACTCCTCAATCCCCCTAGGGCTGCTAATCACTGGTGCAAACCAGGTGGGCTGGATAGCAGTTCACCCACGTGTTAATCTGCATTTAGCTCTAAAACGACAATGAGTCGAAGAGACGGATCAAAGATTATGGAAATTCTTGACAGCAGTAAGCACAGAACTGATCAAGGCTTTTCACACTGAATATTATTACTGGGACCAATTTGGCCCCTTTTCACACTGGCACTTTAGACCCCTGTTCAGTGGGTCTTCAGAGAATATCCCTGCATATTTGGGGCTAACCCTGCTCCGGAGCAGGGCCAGCTAGCCAAGGGCTGAAGTCGGGGTTAGCCCGCTTTGGAATGTTCCAGGACTGTGCCAGCGGGAACGCTTTCTTACCTCGGGGCTAACACTAGGGGTGTAAGAAAATATCTATACACCTCTCCTCCGTATCTCAATATTACGGTTCGCCATATATTAACAATTCTCTAAATCCCAGTATCGATACATAAAAAAAAGTTTAATGTATTTACAAAATACATTGTGAAAAGGACCATGTACAAAATACATTAACCTCAAAGAGGAAAGATGCTTATTACTAGATTTAAGTTAAAACTTATTTCAATCTGAAGTCCCTGAGCACGTTTACATACATAACGCATCTATGTACAATAGTGGTTGATTGATTTTTGACTATAGATCTGTAAAGGTTGGCCACAGGTGGCTGGTGTGCACAGTGGTGGTCTGTGTTATGTGCTGTTGCCAGAATGTGTTTTACAGTCTGTGCAACAGTGCTCACTCCACACCTGTGGCCATAGAGCAAGTGGCGATCATAGTACTGGCCTTTGAAGTCTGTTGACATTTCACCATCGGCCGGCCTCCATACTCTCCTACATGCACTATATAAACCGGAACTTAATTTGTTTGCATTAAAGTTAGGTCTCCCTAAAGCTACAAGACTACATAAAGTAGTTAAAATAAAAGCGTCTGCTAAACTGCTGAATTGTAAGCCAAACACTTTTGAATAAAAAATATTGGTGCAGCAGCTTATTTTTCTGCAGCATGCTGCTTAACCAATTAAGTTGGACCAATGGGGCTTATGCAAGTTGCCTTGTGTGGCATATGTGCCAAGATGGGGTACTGCAGTCTTCTACCATTTTGGTCCAGGGGTCACACTGCCCTGCATGCTTTTAGATGTCTCCCTGCTCCAGTACACCTGATTCAAATGAATGGGTCGTTCTCAATCTCAGTAGAAGCCTGATAATGACCATTCATTTGAATTAGGTGTCATGGAGCAGGAAGACATCTAATTCCTAGTCCACAGATGCACGGTTAGTTTTAAATGCGTAGCATATCTTCTATGCGATTTGGCCTTTCATTAACACGCAAATGGTGCATACGATCACTGAAGAAAGCGTTTTAGCCAAACTCCTTCCAGGGTTGAAAAACGCATTCGATGTTAACATGTAAACAGGGAAAACTTGAAGCCTTGGCATGTAATGTTTAGCTTGTGCGCCATTATATCCTTTGTTTACATGAGGTGTTTTTCTTCACTTGCTTGAAAGTATGCAATTGCAATTTCATGTGGCTGGAGAATGTATCTTAAACTGTGAATGAAGCAGGAAAATCCCAGATAAAAGGTGTGGACTACGCAATAAACAGGACTATTTGGGTATCACTGGGGTACTACTGCCTAGTAGTAAAAATACATTGAGCATGGCGACAAAGCAAGTGCATGGAACTTCAGGAGAGATGTCGTTTTCAGTTTATCGTGTGTCTTGTGGTTTACATAAACATGCATGCATTTGACTGCACTACTTATTTTGATTGTTATGAACTGTTATGGCTCAATTACAAGGATGCGGTTAAGCACAATTGCACTAGTAAATGAAAGCGGGCCAGAATCGGGAACCTTTTAGCCTCAGTATTTCAAACCTTTTAGCCTCAGTATTTCAGACCATTTGTGCTGGCTAGTAGAGGTTCTTGGCATATCCACAAGCAATACTAAAATATACCCAGCAAATGCTTTTAAAGTGAGCCTGGTTTCAAATTGTGACTATTATAGAAGCCTGTGACCTCTGAAGTTGGTACCTTCATATAACAAGAATGTGAATAAAAGTATTTTGATGCGTTTTATGCACGGCAAAAATTTATTGTGTGCAAATCATTTTAGAGAAATGCGTTTTAATTGACATGTTAAGCCCATGAGCGATTCAGCCCTTTCCAGCGTGAGAAACGGGAGGATGGTGATGTCATCTGTTTACATAAAATAAACTTGAATTAAACTTTAAATGATGATCCACAAGATTTGTTTGCACAAACGTACACGTGATAAGTAAAAAATTATAACATTTATAGAACGCTCAGGATGTCACCCCATTGTAAAAAAAAAAACTTAAGTTTAACTTCTATAAAACTATGTTTACCTTTTTTTTTTTGCATGCACAATACTTTCAGTCTGATCATATGGGGTGCCAACTAAATGGAGGTAAGCCTGTGTGGCAAACGATTGGCACATTTTAGTTTCTGACCTCCTTCCCTCAACAAATGACTGACCACAGCAGTCAAGCTGTTCTAGCTGTCAATGTCCCCATGATGACGCCGGTTAAGTGGTTGCCCGCCTGTGCTTTAACTAATTGTTTTCTTCAATTTTCTTTCCAGGCCCCTTCCAAGACTGCCCCAAAACCCAAGATTGCAAAGACCATGAAAGTCAATGCACCTCGCGTTGGAGGGAAACGCTAAATGTTTTGGTTGTGAATAAAACTTTCTTGGTTAAACGTGTATCGTAACATTTTATTTGCATTGTACCTACCCTGGAAAAACACTGGCTCCAAATATTTTAGTTAATGTTCCATCAGATTACCCTTTGATCATGGCATTGTTAAACACATGTATTGATCTTGGTACAATCTTCCACATAGCCCAGTAATTAAAGGTGTAGTAGGCAATGCTGACCCAAGCCTTCTATTTAAGATCTTCAAAATGCCTTGCTTGAATACTATAGGGCAGAGGTCTTCAACCCTGGTACTGGGGGATCCCTGCATGTTTTAGATGTCTCCCTGCTGCAACACACCTGATTCACATGAATGGGTCGTTACCAGGCTTCTGCAGCGCTAGATGACCCATTCATGTGAATCAGGTGTGTTGGAGCAGAGAGACATCTAAAACACTACAACAAACCGCTGCTATAGGGTGCTAATTATCTCTACCCTTCCCACACCCCCCAACTGGACACTCATCACCACAGCTGAGAGAGTTGGAACGCTATCCCAATAGCAACTAGTGGACAGTGGTAGTTGCTGAATGATGACATAACCTTCAAAATCACTGACTTGAGGAAATCTGGAGATTTAATGATTCACACTAGTGGAATTTGAATGTCTTCCAGAATATCAGAAATGGACTTTTTTTTAAACTGGAGTTTATATTCACTAGTCAAACATTTGCATGCATAGCAATATTGCAAAATATTTACATTTTCAACTTGTTTGCTGTCCTCTTTACACATTCTGGTGGCCTGTTTGTGTTCAATATGTCATGGACATTCATAGGAAAGTCAGGGAATTTGACAGTGGGTACCCTTTGTATAATTCCACAAAGTAGGCATGCAAACTCAGTATTCCCAATATTAAACTGGTCTTTAATGGCATATCTTAATTGCTAGTCAGATTTTAATTGACTAACATACCAAATACACAATTTATAATAAAGGAGGCAACCATCAGCTTAATAACACATTCATTCATATAATGATTAACTCATTCAGAACCACTGTCCTAAACAATGTAACTACATATTTAATGTAACATTGTAACATACCTTTTTGTGTGAAAGTAGAAAACTTTAATACAGCTTAATAAAAATGTTTGAATTTACTTTTATCAATAGGATCTCTTAAACATTTTCCCTAAAATGACTTACAGTGAGTACAATTACAAGTTTTACAGAGCAGATAGAGGTTAGCATCTTGCTCAAGGATACTGACTGTTAGAGCGTGTCGAGAATCAAACCCACAACTTTTCAGGCTAGGACACCCTGACCACTAACCAATCCTGAATAGTTTTGTTTGCAACAAATTACTACATTATAGACACGACATGGAGGGGGATGTGTAGTTTGATAAAAACAATAGTTATTAAATTATATGATAAATATGGAACCTTAAATGTTTGTACAAAGGTTAATGACACCACATTCAGCATTAGGTATGAATCATTAATCCTGAAATTAAATGAGGATAAAGCAAAATGTGTATAATTATCCATACATTATAAAATCACAGGCCTATGTTAATGTACAAACAATTTAGATTATACAGTACTTTAAAATGTAACCTGTGCATTGAGGACATTATTATTCATTATACATGTTTCCTTTGTACATTCTGTGGATAATCACAACAGGGATAACAGTTATGGGTTAATCTAATGGTTTGACATGAGAGAAGGAGGCTGGTACGGGTCTCCCATTAAACGAGTTGCCAAGAGATGATTTAGGACTCTGTGACCTCCTTACTTTTTGCCTTCACTTCTTGTTTGTGCCTATTGGCAAGACATTTGAGAAGAAAATATAGTGTTATATATCGATAACATCAAATTCGCACTTGAAAGCAAAACAGTTTTATCACGGATTATGTTTTCAGCATGTACAGCTGGCAGACCATGAGTATTCACTAATTTTGCCAAACAGCATAATGTCTAACAATCGATGACTATACTTGTAAGCGTTGAGCTGGGAATATGCATTCTACTGTGCTATTATGCTTGTACTGGCTGTGCTGCTTCTAAACAAACACAATACAGGCTGGTAATAGTTAGGTATTCATAACCATTATCCTCACTTCCAAATCCTGTACAGCTGTGAGGATCCTGCGCCACCAACAAAGAAGTTAACAGCGAAGAGGTTCCAATTCTTTGGGATAATAACCAATGAATATCTAGACCAAATCAACCCTGAAAGAAAGAAAGAAACAAAACAAAATAAAAAAAACAGCATTGCAATGTACATTAAAATCTTGAGCAAAGGACAAACTGATACGCTTTGTTGGGCAACTTCGACACAGATTGAGTAAATGCTCCATGTTTTGGACTGACACAAACATTTAAAATGTTGTAAATATGCCCAAATTAGTAACCAAGTCCCCCGTGCAGACTGTGCATGGGGGAGCTGGCATATGACCAAATAAATAAGTAAATATACTAAAAGAAAGAATTATAATCAGTAAATAATATTCTAGAAAATGAATGTTTGCTGACCACAGTGAGTTTGAAAACATCTACACATGATTGTTTGCTCAACCTGTTCTCAAAAAAATAAAAGATTAGGGAGCCATACAAGCAAATAATGAAAATTATTTCCCCAACCTTTTCCCCAGATAAAATGAGATTACGATGGATTCATATTATATATATTTCCTCTGCTATAAATGGTAAAAACAAATGGTAAAGTCAGGTCATATCTACTCACACTAGCTGTTCTGTGTGTGTGCTATAAGACAACTGGTGTTTCCACACAGCCTGGCTCTGGAAAATGGGAACACAAAGTGGTGCATAGGGCAGACCACTTTGTTTCACAAATCCCAATATCCTAGCCATGGCAATGTGTGTCCAGTGCCAGGGTGAAGCTTTTGAGGGAGTACCTTATGGCATTGAATGGAGAGGTGTATTTGTTCTGATACGAGTTCAAATATCAATACTATTTCTCCAGAATCCCTGACTCCACATTTTCAGCACTGCCCTGCAGATAATGCTAATGATATCTACCTATGAGCAAACAAAAAAAAAATAAATACAACCTTGGACAATATGTAGGATTTGGAGTAGGATTGGAACATATTAGTCAAAAACTCATTCCAGTCATTATTTAAATAGCCAGAATCAAACAAAAACAAAACAAAAAGATCTTGAATAAAAATATATTTGTTACCAGTGGCTGTCAGTACAGCTGACTGGGAGACGCTTAGTTTCTCTGCTGGACGAGTCAAGTCAGCAAGACCGGCCATGACCAGGCCCTGAAGGGGACACCACAGTATTTACCATAACATTCCCTCTCAATACATTTCAAACTCTCAAAATATAACATCCTATTTTCAGTAATCAAGTCAAGAATAACTGTATTTGTCCCCAGAGGGCAGTAATGCATCACTAAAAATTCATAAATACACACAGATCACAATATCCACACAATATCCCACAAACCTCTAATTTACCAAGTTTGGTTGAGTGTTGACTGACAAAACATACTGGCCAGTTACAACAACTGACAACTGACTGTAAGACTAAGCTGTTAGATAGAAATTGTAATGTCAATGTGTCAATAAGATATATTTAAATGCATGTGGAATTCTGCTTTATGCAGTGGTCCTGCAAATCAAATTTGACATCTCTTACATACCCATCTTTTCCAACTGTAGCAATAAGCATCTGACCGAAATTCAATGATAGCATTCCATTTACAGAGCTATGCTATCTACCATTAATAGACAACAATGGGATACAACAGGACCACCATGCCACACAAAGAAATATTTAACGCTTGAAATTAATACTGTTATTGGCATGTTAGCTGTTATTTGCAAGTTTTTGCATAGGTTAAAACTGGCTCCAGAAAGTGTGCTCATCATAGATACGTTTCGGGAATAGAGCAAAAACAAGTGTCATTGAAAAGAATGAAGTGGAAGACTGATAAATGTATGGTGACAAGTTCTGCACATAAAGATATAGTTAATGTAAGCCTCAAAGAAAACATGCTTTTGAGTCTTTATTATTAGTTATTAACAGACTCTGTAGTGTAGATTATAGGATAGATTGTATGTCAATTTGTGAATTAAATTGTGTAAAATGTTCTTACCCATTTAAAGACTGGGGCCCAGAAGAAAACAGTCTTAGGACCTAGAATTAAATGGTAATACATCATTATTTTTATGGTGTTATTAACAGTGATAACTTACATTTTGTAATTTGATGAATTGTAAAACACCAGCATTATCCCTCAGGAATGTACTATTATTTGTTCATCTTAATTGGACAATTGGGCTTCAAGCATCAGTTATGGGTGTGCAGACTAAAACACACACAGTGGGGACTGACACCAGATACTGACTTGGGAGTCACTAATATTGGAACTTTTAGGCAAATCTACACTATATCAACAGCTAACATTTGAGAGCTAGATTGCTGAAGTGCATTATAGAGTATTTCTGTTTCAAAAGAAAATGTAATGCTACTGTACATGTCATGTTTAAAATATATATTTAAAACATAAATACAGTAACCACACTAACCATAGTATGTACTAACTGTATAGTACATAGTGATATTACAGTAGACTTCCAATATTGATGTATAATTTACAAGTATATGGCAGCCAGGGAAGTTCTTGCTTCAATTATTTCAACAATGCAAATTCCTGAGATTAATTGCGATGAGCGTTACCTGTATTATTTCATCAGATCAGGACTATTATTTAATAAGACTGTGACAACATAATAATCCGTGAGGATTTCTGTAATGCGTTGAACATAGTCAACAACATGAGAATGTTTCACGCTGAAGTACTGAAGTCCTGCCACTCAAACCACTATTTGAATGATCATGGTCAGGATTATAGAAATGCATCTCACCTGCAGGGTGGTTGTATATAGGTCTCAGTTTCGCAGGGAGGATATGCTCAATTCTGTCTAAAATCCTGTGGTAAGATGCTCTTAACGCAGCCATACTCGTGTATTTTCAGGTAGCTAGATCAGCTAGCACACACTAAATAAATGTTGACGTTATTTTGCTAATGCTAACCAGCAATTGAATTGACTTTCTAAACAAGCACAATTGTGAAGTACGTAGCACGGTCTGGTATGAAATGAATAAAGAGGTAAACTGACGCTGTCCTGCTATCGACCTTCCTATGAGGTTCTACAGCCGAGCTACAAACTAGCCTGGCTAACTGTACCTTATTAGCCCGACACTGAGGTGACTTTCCTCACTGTACCGTGCAACCTATCTCACAATAAAAACTCACAAACCCATGTGAGATGTAGAGGACGCCAATTGGTCCACACGATTTGAGGTCTTTGTTTTATTGGTTGCAATACGGTGTCGGCATTTGGTGTCGGGAGTAGCGCTAGCGGGTGGCGATTTCAGCCAAGAGGAGAAAATAAAAAAAAAATTTAAAAAAAACGAAATCGAGTTTTGACTAGTTTAATCTAGGCTATATCATTACAATAGTATAGCCGAAGTGTGGAAAAAATTACTTTCTCATACAAGATGTTTATGAAATGAACTGTCAATTAAATTAAACCAACTAAATTAATAAAACACTATTGTTTGATACTGTACATATTGTATTTATTTTAAGGTCAAACTGTTTTACATTTTCTTAAATGTATTTTTTCAGTTTTCAAGCACAACCTAATTTTAAATGTAAAAATAGCAAATTTGCTAAAATAAAATTACAAACATTAAATATTGTAGAATCAACACAAGCAGTTTTAATACTTCAGCTCAACAGTTGTCTGGTTAACTTTGCTGTTGTTATAAATTATAAATTGTTATAAATTAATGATCATGTATTTACTTGACAAACCAGGGTATGCCAACGCATACATATCTTATCTTACACGCACATCAAGACAAAGTGTATTCTATATTTAGCTACACCAAAGTGCTCCGCCCCGACCTTTACTGGGGGATTTAAAATATGCGCTCACGACCTGTTCTGCCAAAATACTTCTATCGCGTTGTTTGTGTGTGTTGGGTTGGGAGCTCTGGTTTAGGGTCGGACTATTGAGAGAAGTACAGCAAGCTATGTTAGCAAGGCAGATAGCAAACAACCAGGGATACATTATAAACCCATACCTCGAAAAGGACAGCGAAGGGGGAAGAAGATCGACTGATCATTTGTACCAGAGATGAATGATGATGTTGAATATCATAGCATTATAGCGCTGCTCCAACAAGCTGCAATTTGACTCGATAGCTGAAGCAAAACGACGACAGAAACAATATTTATTAAGAGGAATTCACTCACTGATTCAATGTTATTGTTACACATCTGGGTTCGAACAAAATGTCCTGCTCTGGAAATCTGGTTTGGGATGTAAATAAACGCTCAATTGGATATAACGATCCTAATATCATCAGGACCAACTATTTGGGTAAGAACAACAAATCCTATATTTTATAACACAAGTAGTAGCCTACAAGCTCGATCTCGATATAAATATGCAATTTGTCACATTCACTTCAGTAACGTAATACAAACACAAAGCTATGCTTCGATTTTACTCATCTGATAAGATACAGTACGATAGACATACACGAGTGCTTGTACCGTATACGTTAATTCTTTACTCTTGAGTACGGTAGTATGTAAATTGTTGTTGGGGCATCTTCTGTGAGAGCAACAGAAAATATATTCATAGTGATGTGTAAAAGAAAATACGTTTTTGCTCTTAATCTGCAACCAATAGCTGCTAGATATGGTTAAACATGCATTTGATAATATAGTCATTAATGCGTCATGATATATTTTGTAGATGTATCTGAGTTCACGTAAGACTGTTTAAAAATAGACATGCATGTGGTTTCAAATGTTGTTCCTTTTGCCATTTATTTCATATATCCTCTCTAATCTACGCACATATTCGTTTACTTGAAGCATTTTTCTATAAAGATTGTTTTCACTGAATTATCTGGCCTAATTAGAACATAACAAATCTTAATGACTACAATGGCAAATCATATTTGCTAGCCATATAACTATATGAGATTTCCATTAGTGGTGGTTTGTCTATCAATTCTGGTAATGGTTCAGAGAGGGCAGATTAATTGAAGATGTTGTCTGTCTATAGTATAGTCTAGAGCTGGTAACGCAAATATTTAGGCTATCTTGTGTTGTATCTACAATACTACTGAGATTAAGTGGCTAGAGACCTGTCAATGTGTGTTGGAAAGTGCATTGCACAGTTCTCTTGTGAGTACTATTAAGGAACAGCGAGGGGTTATGTAACTTGGTCAAGGATGGACCAAGATTAAGGAGGTCTTCAGGTATAAATGGATGTTTACCAGTTAGGCCGATCTATATATTATTTGTGTGTTGTGTATTAATTTGAAGTAGTTGGTCTAATACTCTAATCTGTCAATGTGAAACAAAAAGCCTTTAAGATTAATATTTAGTCTATCCTAGAATTTGAGAGGCTTGGATGATAAGAACATTATCTATTTTGCTAGTGCGTTTTAACGTCACTAGGTGTACGGTATACCACACACACTATAATGAATAATGGGAGCATGTTCATGTAAATGCACGTCTGCATAGTTTTGTCCAATCACATGATTTTAAATTAATAAAAAGCAGCCAGATTTTTTTTTCTTAGTTTTTAGAGAATTGCAATATGTGTTCCTGTATGTCTAACCATGACAGGTTTAAATATATTTACTGTGTGGCAATTTTGTCTATCATTTACAATACTCCTGATAGTGCCAGCAGGTGCTAGAGCTAGCTTCCTCTGGATGAATAATACATCACATGCTACGGAAATACTGAATGCAAATACCTAATGTGACATTTAATCCCATCTCCCTGTGCTTTTTGCACTGACTTAATGAAGAAAAAGCTTTAACACGCACTACAGGTATAAACTGTAAATTAAATCATAAAAACCCTATCCTTATTGAGTACATGGACTAGGCCTATTTACTAGGCAACTGAGTTATTTTATGAGCAAACTAGCGATGACAAAATCAGTTCTAAAATTATGTTACTTTGATAACTAACGACTGGTGGTTTACCTCTCTCGACAAATATACATTGTATGTTGCCTTAGAAAAGGTGTCTGCTAATATGTAAATATGCAAATTGACATGATTGGCAATACACCTCTGTCTTTTGTCTATTTTGCAGGTCGAAGAGAATTTGTGCAGCGTCTTAAACTCGAAGCTACATTGAATGTCCATGATGGCTGTGTAAGTGCCCCACCAACATGTTGGTCTTTTAATTTTTACATCTTAATGTTTTTTTTTTCCACACACGTGTGATTCCTCATTGCACACACATCCACAGCAGTCGTTTGGCTTTTCTGTTTGTCAGTCTGTTGAGAACCAGGGCTCCTAAGGTTAGGAAATATTTTGGCCTTGTGCCATGCTGCTCATGTCTGTGAGAAACTTGATGCTGAGAGACTCACACTCCGTCACGCAGAACACCCAGGCAATCACCTTGGCCAGTATAGCAGAACTGAGGCAGCCACAGGCAGAACAGACGTCTGAGGAGAAGCCTGATGTTAGCAGAGGCTTTGTTTGAGCCTGGGCATCAGTTATTACATTGTTATTAACAGGTTAGATGATTCTCAGTGATTCTCAGTAGGTGTTGTTTTGGGTGTACCACAAGATGACTTAAAGGTTTTGAAAAAGCATTTTATTATTTACTAAAATAATAATACAAATAAATATAATAATATTATTATAATGATGATTATTATTATTATTATTATTATTATTATATAAGGTATATGGTTGCTGTGACTGTATTTATGCAAGAAGAGTGATTTATAATTTGTGACAACTGGATAACAGGTTGGCTGATTCATATTCAGGAAACTTTATTAATCCCAAGGAGGGCAAATCATTTGCAGTTTACCACAACCACAAACACACAAACATCTAATGTTAATCAAACACAGCTCAACAAACAAACAAAGTCAATACTGTAGGACAAGTAATATTGTAAAATAAATAATACATTGCTACAATATGTAATATAGTGTAAAGCATAATAATAATTATTATAATAATTATAATTATTATTATTCTAATATACGGTGTATATATATATTTGTATTTTATTATTATTATTATTATTATTATTATTATTATTATTGCTGTCAGTTTAGTAGCTTGATAGCAGAAGGGATAAAGGAGTTGTGGTATCGGTTAGTTTTCCTCTGAGATACACGGCAAAGGCGCCTTGAGGTCATCAACACAAACGCTGAAGACAAAATATAATTAAGTTGGCCTATAATATTCTTTGCCTTCTTTTTTGTCTGATTCTCCCAGAGGGAACAAGTCTCTCAGTTTGACTCCAATGATCTTGGAGCAAACGTTGTCAATGCTGTACAGGCTGTTCGTAACCAACAGATGCAGGAAAAGCTTAAAATACCCTTTATGATCAATAATAGTTAAGATCTTTCCACTAACATTAAAATAGTTTTAAATGGATTCTCTGTTGTCCTCTTTTGACAATAGACTGAATATCAAACTTAAGTTTATAATCACTGTATCAAGATCATTGTATAGGGCTGAACCCTACAACCACACTCACAGGCCCTGCATTTCTTCTTTCTGTATACTGTATGTCCCTGTGACTAAAACAAACATCTGTCCAGGCAGTGAATGGGAAACCTAATGCTATCAATAAGGGTGTTCATGGACAAGATAAATACACACACTTTTGTTGTTTGTGTCCTCAGGTATAAGAGATAGCTTGCAAAAGAAAAATACAAAACACAGAATTTCGATGTACAGCCTACAGTCCTAGACTCTTAATAATCTCAAATACTCTTATGGCATCTATTAACATTAAGTTTTTTTCTTTTAAAGGTATACCTTCACAAAATATCTCCTTGCAGCCCACTAGCTTGCTAATCGCTGAAACAATTACCCGGTGTAAGAACACAAACAAAGTGGTGCAGACCATACACAACAATAGCCTTCGCAATTAATTACCCATGTGAGGGATGGATCACCCTATATCATTAAAGGGAGAGGTGTTTTGTGTTTGTTTTGAATTCAATTATCAACAAGCTTTCTCCAGAATGTTTGACTATACCTTTAATGTGGACCTCTCAGTCTGTCATGCTCTTTGCAGAGATGTCCTGATTTCTTTGACTTGATTCACTAGCCTCACGAGACCATCCTGATCTCGCGAGCTTCAGTTTAATTTTGCCGTCAGAATCCGTCTGGAAAGCCTCTGAATCATTTTGAATGTGTCCGAGTAGCAACTGAACTTTCCAGTCAGCGTTGTGTTGATAGCTATACGGTCGTGGTTTAGGTGTGCAGACCATGGTGCCGACACAGAAAACGACCACATGGTTCTTCCAATCAACTGCAAAGTATTTGTTTGATGTAGAGAGCAAGCGTGGGATCTAAGATGATGCAAGGTGCTCTACATTGAACACGGTTGTCGCACACAAATGAAATGAGCCTGACAGCATTGGTAGGTGGCGTTAATGAAATATTGATTTGCACAGTGAGGTGTTCTGCACTGTGGTTCCTGGCAGGACTGCAGTATTAAAAATACATATTAGTTGTAGTTGCTGTTCAAAGCAGTTAATAAAAGATTTTGTAATTACCCAGATGCTGACTCGTCGAAATTCTCCAATGATTATGTCATATATCACCAAAAGGAATTAAACATAATGTTTGCTCTTTTCTTGCTGATCAACATTAATAATGTGAATAATTATAATCTGGAATTATAGTCCATATTTTGTTTATTTATTTTCCTCAAAAAATTTTCTTGAAGTATGTAGTGCACATTATGAAAAGGTCCATTCTGGAAGTGGCTTTATTTTCATTTCTGAACCTCTTTTTCTCCACAGGTCAACACCATATCCTGGAATGATACAGGAGAATACATACTCTCTGGTTCAGATGACACCAATTTGGTCATTACCAACCCATACAACAGAAAGGTCTGTCAGTTTAGAAAGTTATGTTTTTACAAACATGGATATACATTATAATTACATAGCTAAAAATGCAATTGCCTGAAGCCAAAGCCATGGAATTTTAGTTAAACATAAAATATACATTTTTCAGTACCACAAAAGTTTAATATGGGACTTGAATAAGTCAATTCAAAATGGTTAAGCAACACACACACTGTAGCTACACACTACCAACATCCCAGTTTATTCTCTATTCTCTCACTGTCCCGCAGGTTAAAAAGTCTATACGGTCCGGTCACCGGGCCAACATCTTCAGCGCTAAGTTCATGCCCCACACCAACGACCAGGAGATTGTGTCCTGCTCTGGGGATGGTATCATTTACTATACCCACACGGACAAGAGCCCCGAGTACAACAGACAGTGTCAGTTTACCTGCCACTATGGAACAGCTTATGAGGTATTAGACAGGGAAATTTGTCATTGACCCGACTTCCACCAGCTATCTATCTATCTAGCTAGCTAGAGCGCTAAAAAGGGTATACATCAGACTGCATTTCTAACACGTTTAATTTATTTGTGCCTCGTTTACAGATTATGACGGTACCAAATGATCCGTACACGTTTCTGTCATGTGGGGAGGATGGAACAGTCAGATGGTTTGACCTCCGCACAAAAACCAGTTGCACTAAAGAAGATTGCAAAGATGTATGCTGGCACGTTTTCTTTTCTATCAGTTAGCAACTAACCATTTTTAAATAACCTACATTTACCATCTGACAGCCATGGGAATTTTACGTCAACGACTTTGGAAATGTTATGAAAATAAAATTGGATTAAAAGGTGTTTCCTTTAGCTAGATGTGGCAGAATCTGTCCCTGGCCATTATATAATTAGCAACATATTCTCATGTGACCGTGTTGTTTTCCGCGCAATCTGCCTGTAGCTAACTCAGTGGCTCCTGCCGAGAAGTAAATGAGCATTTTATATGTTTTGTATGCGGAGTACACAGAAGCTAACTAACTAGCTAGCTGACTGGCATGTGCATGTGCGCACATCTGTGTGTGCATGTGCCTGCTGCTTACACATGGGTATTTCTTTCACACCACACATCTCACTGAGCTACATCCACTCCTATTTCATGCTGGGACATCAGTAATTGTAAGCTTCAAGTTGTCAGAGAGGCAGAGAAGCCTGTTGGGTCCTGTGCCCCAATTACCGTGAACTGTCAGATGTTTGTTTTTACATGAACTGTACCTCAGCTCAACCTGCCTAGAGAGAAATGGCTTACACGCAACGATATAAACCAACATCATAATTTTCTTTTAACACAAACGGTTGGTGTTAGAATAGGAGCCAATGTAAATCATCCCACGAGCATAGAGCCACAATCACCGTTCTCTCCAGTATTTGCAGGAGCTGCCCGTGTTAGTTTTAAAGATATCTGAGCTTCACATGCAACATACATGCAGTATGTTACATGTGAATACCTCAACATTCTGTTTGATGAACACAAGCCACTGTATTCACGGTCTTGCTCCTTTCATGTGTATTCCAGGACATTCTGATTAACTGTCGAAGGGCAGCAACCTCCATATCCATCTCTCCTCTGGTACCTTACTACCTGGCTGTGGGCTGCTCTGACAGTTCTGTGCGCATCTACGATAGACGCATGCTGGGTACAAGAGCAACAGGTAATTTATCAACATTTATACGTACAGTTTGTCCTTATGGTGAGGGGGGGGGGGGGGTGTTAACGTTCTAAATCTTCCAACCATCCATGTTCTTTCTGGCAAAAAGTCACTAGTGAGCAGCAGCCATTTATTTACAGAAACAAGTTTATTAAAGGTATACTAAGTGGTACTACCAAATATCTCCTCACAGTCTGCTAGATAACCGTCGCGCGTGCTGAAAAATAATTATCTGGTACATTAGTTCTACACAGCCCAGGCTCCGTAAATAGGAATACAAACAAAGTGGTGCAGACTGCACACAACAACAATACCTTAGCCTTTGCCATGCGTTTCCAGTGTGTGGGGTGGAGCTTCTGAGGGAGCACCCCACACACTGGAAAGTGTGTGAGGTTGGCGAGCAGCGATAGCAAAAAATGGAGGCACACTCACTTCTGCAGTCCAGGCGTGGTTTAATTAATTAATTAATTGCGTTATGGCAGGTAGAGCACAGGCCTAATGAATTCAAATATAACTGACAATAACGTTTTTACAAATAGAATCTAAATACCGAACAAAAGAAACTACAATTAGGCAGTGCCCTTTCAAATGACCAGGGCCCCCAGTAGCTCTCCCTACTGGTTTCTTGTTTGCAGGTCAAATCTGACCTCTCTATCTCCAGCCTCCACCTCCATATATCAGCTGGGTCCTGTTTAGTTAATGAGCGATGCCAATTAACTAAAGAAACCACCTGGTCCACAAACTAGACTAACTTTAAACTTACAAAACAAATAACAGTATGAATAGACTATTTTAAATACAATAGTAAATTATACACATTTTAATTTAGTATACGGCACGGGATAGCCCAGTAGCAAAGCGGTTTTGATTTGAGTTTGAATTTAGCAAGCATTCTCAAGAAGACACCCATACTATATGTTTTTAATTGTGAGAATGTTAAAGCTCTTGTTTATGTGAAATAACACATTGTTGCGGGGGGGGGGGGGGGGGGGGGGGGGGG